>PVLD010002051.1:0-21084 GCA_004027595.1 Dinomys branickii
ACACCGCTTGTTGCTGCTTTACATATTGTTATCTTCGAAGTGTGTGTTCAGGCTAACACATACAGATATACACTATTAATCTAATTTCCTGTCTTCGATTATTGCTTAGCATTAAGTGATATAATACAATAGTAGAACCATGTTAGCCCTCCTGCACATATGTATATTCATGAATATTCCTCTATACATACATACATTCTCTTCCATTCTTTGATGTGGACAGGGCTTGTCTCAGAATAACATACGCAACTCTGCTCATTCAGCTGTGGGGCTCTGTCTTAATCCCAGCTCCTAACAAATATCCTACAAGCTGACACACAGGCAGATCCCAGAACTATTTCCCACAGCTGTCCTCCACAGGAGGACACCAGCAGGTTTGATCAATTGCTCTGAATGACCAGGTATCTTCTGGAGTGACCAGAGGTGGCGGGAACCCTGGCGTCCCTCCATAAGCTGAGAGGCCACTGCTAAAATGTAATTGAAGTCCCTCATCTTCC
This sequence comes from Dinomys branickii, assembly GCA_004027595.1. Lineage (NCBI taxonomy): Eukaryota > Metazoa > Chordata > Mammalia > Rodentia > Dinomyidae > Dinomys > Dinomys branickii. The sequence continues at coordinate 498 of PVLD010002051.1, forward strand.
TCTTCCCCTCCCCTCGCTTCTTCTTTAGCAATGTGAATGTGAAATTGGAAGAGTAGGAATGACTGCTCCCCTTGAGGAAGGACCCAGCCTGGTCCCCCACTTTCCTGAGGGTGACTCCTCTGGCCTCATGTCCACGCTAGGTGCCCTCCTTTAACCTCTACCCCCCACAGCTGGAAAGCAACTTGAACCACCCCCCAGGGCCCTAGGAGTGCCCAATCCTCCCCGCAACAGCAGGGAGATTTGATTCCTGAGAAAATAAATGATCCAGGGCAAGAGACTCAGCTTGCCAGTGTCATACAATCTCCAAAGGTCCAGGCGTGTCCCACGGTTTGGAATTTGCTTGTCGTGATAGGCTAAGTGCGGGACTGGGGGATTGACCCACCTTCATGGCTCTCAAAGGGGCCGGAGGGGTCAGGCAGCCCTTACGGTTTTACCATCTGTGCACTAAAGGACATCTGGGGTCAGGGAAACAAAATCTGGCCAGCGTTGCCCAAGCTGGGTGCCCTGGCATCAAGGGCCTGCCTCCATGGGATGAAGCAGGACCCCACTGTGTGTGTGTGCATGTGTGCGTGTGCGTGTGTGTGTGTGTGTGTGTGTGTGCGTGCGCGTGTACACATGCATGTGTACACATGCAAAAGTACCTTCCAACCAAGATTCAGTCCCTTGCCGGCGGGGTGGTGGTTTTGTAATTCTGCACAGAGTCACCCTGTGGACTGGGGAGGGGTCAGGGGGGCGCAGAAAGAAGTCTGGCATGGCGACCAATTCTCACATGTAGTCAACTGCAGCTTCAGGAAGCAGCACCGGGGAGCTGTGTTGAGGCGGAAGCTGGGATCAGGTCTGGGAAGAAGGTCTGCATTTGGCCTCTATCCCTCATGGGGGATGGGATGGTGGCACAGGCAAGGAGAGGATTTGCCATTTTGCCCTCTCTGCTGTAAACTGACACCTTCTGTGTCAACACCCTGCAAAGGCACCCAGGGCTGGGCCCTGGCCCAGGACAGAAAAGACGAATCACAGCCTAGCAAGTGAGTCCTCTGCTGTGTTCCTGACAGCGGGCAAGACAGCCGGTTCCAGGGGCCTGGGGGTCCCTTCACACCATCAGTCACTAAAGGTGTTTTCCAGAGAAATCAACGAAGTCAATTTGCACAGGATTGTGAAACCACATCTGCCCCTGCTCATCTCCCTTGGTCTTCAGGACCCTAATTAAAAGCTGGTTTTCTCTCAGAGAACCCCCCCCCCCACTTTCTCTCCCTGCCTGCATTTGCCCTGCTCCTCTCAACACAAAGCTATGGGCTTGCGGCACCCCCAAACACCTATCAGACCACCGCCCAGGGGACTTCGGAGGCTGTTCCCTGCTGCCTCTTTCCGCACCTCTCCAGATAAACCAGATCTGATCATTATTGAAGTGATCGATACTCCCTCCCCTACCGCCCAGCTATTCACAACTAGTGAATCAGCATCCTGTTTGCATGCTCATTGGACCTGCTAGTCCCTGGGGAAGTGGGTGGGGATGAGACAGCACTCTCATTCGTTAACTCCACAGGTTACAGAGAGGACAGAGACCAGTCCGAGGTCACTCACCCAGGTATCTGTTCTCCAGACCCTGTCTTCTCTCCACTGTCGCATTCTGATGACCGTGCGGTGCATGAAGTCACTAGACAAGGAAGAGAGAGCCCCACTCCCACCTGTACTCAGTTCTGAGGTCAACATATGGGGACAGAGCTACCCCTGGGGCCCCGGCCAGACTGGGACCAACGAAGGGGAAGCTGGGGTGTGTTTAGGATTGGCAGCTTGGCTATCAGGCTCACGGGGTGACCTTGGCAATCCCCTTCCTCTCACTGGGGCCGTTGTGCCTTCTCCTGTGTAAGGTGGGGGCTTGGGCTAGGACCGCCGGCATTTCCAATGTGAGGCTTCTTGATGTGTATACGATGGGGCAGGGAGACACAGGTTTGGGCCTGGCCTAGCCTTCTGGCCTGGTACAAGGCCTCTGGTACCCATCTGGTCACTCATATCCGGTACCCCATCCCATGGGACATACTGTCTTAGAGGATTCTGGAGCAGCCAGCTGTGAGTCTGACCTCAGGTCAGCCAGCTGCTGTCTGGGCAAACTGCCTGTAAATCGCTCACATGTATTGATCACCTACGGGGTACAGAACACATGTGTTGAGCAGGTGTGCTGTGTGCAGGGGGAGAGCGAAAATCACAAACCCAAAGAAGTCATGCAGGCTTAACACTCACACATCCATCTCTTCATCCTCCCAGTCCTCAGCTCAGCCAATCTTCCCTGACCGCCCATCAGGCTCTGCCCAGGAATGACGGAGGAGAGAAGGAAAGACAGCAGAGGCCGTCGGTGTGGTCACCAGGTATAACAGGAGAGGCTGTCTACGCCGAGGTCAGGCTTGGTCTCAAGCTTCCCATCCTCACGGGTCCTATCGCGCCCACTGAGACTGCCTTACACCCGCTGGGCCCCTGAAGGAATTTGGACTTGCAACCGTAGAAGGGAAAACTTCAGCACTTCTACACAGCAGGGCTTCCTCCGGAGCACGAACCCCGGGAGAAGCTGGGCGCCTGACGCTCTGCTCACAGATCTCCCACTACCTGCCCGTGCCACTGGAAGACATCATCTCCCTGAGCAGCAGTTTTCTTTCTGTAAAGTCTAGAGAAGATCTACCTTGGTGGTTCCAAACCCTATCCTTACCTGTGGAAGTTCAGGGAGAAGCAGAGTTCCCTGACAACCTAGCACATTTCCAGGAGTGACAGGGTCATCACGTTTATTCCCAACAATCAGGTGCCTTCTTTTTTATGTAAAGAGGCTCGACACTGCTTAAAATGATAAAGGGCATTGGATAGATGGGCCTTCCTTTGATGAGTAAAAACACTGTGGCACGACTGGTATACGTGTTAATATTTGTCCTAGTAATCGCACAGTGGTTGTCAAAATCTTTGATAGAATGGAGATTGAGGACCAGAGGGACTCTTAGTCGGCAGCAAAGGGCTGCACTTGATCACTGTTGAAGGCTGCCCTGGTCCAAGCCTCCAGAGATGTACTAAGGCACCCAGGACAGTTGGTGGGAGAAATCCTCCCCGAGGGATTGGTCTGACAGAGAGCTAACCATTTTGGAATCTGCTTACAAACCCCAAGCTGGTAACCTCACAAGCATCCCGAGTCAGGATGACGGCCAGGCTGGCACTTCAACACCGGACGGAGTAGCTCCGGAGCTTGACTATAGGTGACTTGAACGTGGGAGAGTTGCAGCAGGTCCTCACCCGATCGGTTCCTCTTTGTGGGCATAGTGAGCTGGGCCATGCCACTGGGTCCCACAGAGCATCCCGTCGCTGAGCGGATGAAGGCCCTAGGGCTTCGGGGGTGTCCGGCGAAGACACGGCTCCCTTCGGACAGATTTTGGTTCCCGAGATCCCCTGGCCCGGGGTGCAGTTTTGGCGACCCGCTAAGGACCGAAGCAGACTCCAGACTCCAGGGGCAAGGAGCGAGGCGGGCCGGGAGCAGAAATATGAGAAGGGAGAAGAGGAGGAGGGCGGGGGTGTGGGGACGAGGAGTTCTTCCTGGGGCAGGAACCCGGCCCCCCTCGGCGCAGCCGGCCCGCCGAGCGATTCTGCAGATGGAAAGAATTAAGTGCGAGGGGAGGGTCCTACGGCGATAGCGGAGGAGGGAAGGAGAGGAGTGTGAGAGGGGTGAGGGAGGAGAAGGAGGCTGCAGACCAGACGGAGACAGAAGAGGAGACAGAGACAGAGGAACAGTCGCAAAAACAAGCAGACCAACAGCGAGAAGAGGGACGCGGGCGACGCAGCTGGGGAGGGGTTGTGGATAAAACAACTGGAAAGGAACGAGACGACTGCAGCCGCACCAGGGGCGAGACTGATTAGGTCCGGGCGGTGCTGAGCTCCCGGGGTGCGGGAGCTGCCCAGCGGCCCGGCTGGGGCGGGTGGGGTTGGAGGGACCGCCCAGGGGCGGCCGCGCGCCGCGTTGCAATGTATCCATCAGCCTCCTGCTCCCCCAGCGCCCCGCCCCCGTGATTGCATATTCAACGAGGCAGCCAATGGAGGGCGAGGACGGGGCCTTGAGGGGCGGGGGCGGGGCCTCCTCTGCGGACCCCACCCTGGGAGCGGCCGCCGGAGGGGTCACCAGTGAGGCAGATAGCGGATCGCAGGGAGGGGAGCGCAAGGGAAGGGAGGGGTGGGGAGAGCGCAGGAGGGGAGGGGAGGGGAGAGGCGGGGCGGGCGGTGCAGGGGGCGGGGCCCAAAGTTTCCTGCCCAACTTTCGCTGCCTCCTTCCTCCGCCCGCGCGCGCCTGGGCTGCAGTCGGGGGCTAGGCGGCGGCGGCAGCGGCTGCGGGCAGCGCGCGGGGCTCAGGGCGTGAGGCGACGGCCGCCAGGGCTCAGGCGGCTGGCAGTGGGCACAGGCTCCCCGGTGCCCGCCCCTCCGCCAGGAGGGGGGCGCGAGCGGGCGGCCGGGGAGGGGCCGGCGCGGCCGCTGCAAAATGAGCCTGCTGTCGGCCATCGACACGAGCGCCGCCTCGGTGTACCAGCCAGCCCAGCTGCTCAACTGGGTCTACCTGTCGCTGCAGGACACGCACCAGGCCAGCGCTTTCGATGCCTTCCGGCCCGAGCCGCCCAGCGGCGCCGCGCCCCCGGAGCTGAGCTTCGGCAAGGGCCGCCCGGAGCCGCTGGGCTCGCCTCTGCACTCCAGCTATCTCAACAGCTTCCTACAGCTGCAGCGCGGAGAGGTGGGTGCCCTGCGCGCGCCCGCCCCGCGTCCCGGCCCGCTTTGCCAGACCCAACTCCCTGGGTCCCCAGGGCACCCTCCGGAGCGCGTCACCTTCGGGCCAGGCGCCTCTCGAGCCCCAGTAGGGCCCTCCCGCTCGCCCCCTCTCCCGACCTGGGAGCCTAGCTAGAAGGAGGCTGGGAGGCGGGGGTGTCTCCGGATTCCCTCCAGACTGCAGGGGTGCGGCCAGGGCGGGGAGCCCCTTCCAACTATCTTTCCCTCACCCAGCGCCGTCCGCCTCCTGGCTGCCGCTCGCGGGGACTCAGAGTGCAGATTCTGTTCGCAACTCCTTCAGAAGGGCCTAAAATCTTCTCTCCACCGACTTCCATGGTCCCCGACCCGAAAGGCGCTTTGGAGAACCAGGACTGGCCCAGAGCACTGCCCCTGCTGTTCCCACACGGTGACCCCCAGATTGGTGGCCCAGCTGCTTGCCCTCCCCCAGCCACATAGGAAGTGGTTTTTGAGGGCTTGACCCACAGACTGTGCTGTCCCCTGCCCTACCAGCCTGGAAGGAAATGAAAGGGAAATCCTTACAGCTCTCTGGAGGTGGGGACTAGATAGGGGAGCAGTTCCAGCTGCCGAGGCCTTCTTCTGAAACCCGGGCCGCCCGCGTCCAAGTTGGTCTGTTGGTGGATTCAGTTACAAAGTCTACGGGGCAGTGCCTCTTTTCCAGCTAGATAAATACCCAGAGGGCCCTGACCTCTCAGCCCCTGGGAGGGCGCTTCTCCGAGCCCTTCCAGGTGCTGTTCCTCTCTGCCTTGTGCTGGACGCCCCCCTCCTGCACCCCACCTGCTCCAGGCCCATTTGGGAATTGCAGACGCCCTGTGGTTTTCACTGACTTCCTTTGTGGGGCTTTTTCTACCCAGGTGCAAGCAGAGCCAGGGTCCAGGGGGCGCCAGGAGAGACGGCCTATGTATGCAAGAGGGCTAGGGTTGTGTGCCCTTTCTGGCCTCATCAATATGCTCAACTCTGCCCTTATTTACTGGAGGATTCATGGACATATAAAACGCTGGCCCAAGGCCCACACCTCCGGCAGCCGTGTTGACCCATGTGGGTGGCAGTAGTGGGGGAAGCTGGCATGGTGGAGGGCCGTGGGTCTGGAAAGGTTCCTTCGGTGCCAGGCAAAAGCATCTGTATGCCAGTGCTCTTTGTAAACTGTAAAGCACCCTCTCGGAATGAGGAATGGTTCTTGGCTGGAGATCTTTCTTTCTTGTAAAAGGCTTTGCCGCCTCTTCAGGGAACTGGCTTCAGGTGACTGGGGCTTTGGAGGACAGTTCAGGGAGTGTGTCCTCAGTGCCTGCGTCTGTTTTCCTGGTTGTTTATTCTTTTACTAAACATTTGTTGAGTGCTGGGTGGGCCCCTGGGGCTTGGCAGCCACAGGGCCAGTGAAGGCTCCAGACCATAGGCCAGCAAGGCAGTATTTGCAAACGCAGTACCTGGATGGGGGTGCTGTGATGTGGGCATTGAGAAGGTGGTGACTGGATCGGTGCACCCCAGGGAGGAGGAGACTGCGCCCCGCAGGTCAAGTGGGGTCCCTAATCAGCCTCTGCCAACTTCCCTTTGCTCCTACCCTGTGGTGGCCTTGTTGCCCACATGTGGGTCTCTGCTACAGAATCCTGGCATTGGGGGCCATCAGGAGTCCGCTGTGTGAGTAGGATGTCTCTTCTTGGAAATTTCTGGCCTGCAGGACCCTAACTGTGGCTCAGACCTACCTCCTACCACTTGGTTGCTGTGTGCCTCAGTCTCCCCATAAGGGTGGCACAGTGTGGAAGGAGCTTGTAAAGGTTATCTACAGCGGTGGCCTCTCAGTGGTCTGACTTCAGGAGCTGCACTTGTCTCTCCCGGGGCCTCGGTTTGCCTGTGTGTCCCGTCTGGTCCCTACCATCCCCCAGGGTGGTCTGTCTGGGCTGGAGACCGCTCCTAATGGGAAAGGATGTGCCTGCTTACAAACTGGACTGGGGGGACACAAGGGGCTTCTCTTTTGCTCACAGGCCAATGGCTTCCTTAGAGGGCTAGAGGGCTGGCTCCTGACTTCCGGAAGCCTGTCTGGGCCTTAGCACTGCCCGCCCCCCCAGCTCAGATCCCCAGCTGTCTCTCGGGGACAGGCCTCTCCTGCATTCAGGGCTTAGCTGGTGACCTGATATGGCTCCAAAATAGCAACTGGCTGAGAACGCAAGAAATCCCCCCACCTCAGTGTCACCAATGGGCTGGGTGGAGCGGCAGCAGGTCCTGTGTGGCTGCAGGGGACTCTACAAAGGGGCCCGGGCCCCAGGAGCTCTGCCATTCTGTCCAAGGCCTGGCAGAGCAGTGGCAGCACCCGCGGATGTGACTTGCATGCTGACCACTGACCACGGCTGCCTGTGCCAGCCCCTGTGCCAAGAGCCCACCCCCTGCTGCCCCACCCCCAGGCTGCTCCCACCACAATAGCAAAACACCATGAATGCAGCTGGCACTGGGGGGAGGCAAGGACATGGGGGCACAGAAGCCCATTGTGCCCCTGGAACCTCGGCCGCAGAGGCTGATGATAAGCCCAGGGTTCTGAGCAGGGAGGATGTTGGCAGTGTTCACATGCAAGTGCAGGGGCAGACACCAGGAGGTGACTTTTAACTGGCCAAGGGCGTCTTGTGCAATTTCTTAAAAGACACTGAGGCCCTGTGAACCCCACATTTGGAAACCTGATGGAGGGAGACTGCTGGGGCCCTTGCCTGAGCACCCTCTCTCCCCAGACCCCCAAAGAAGGCAGATCTTAGAAGTAGGGGCTGGGCCATGAGGGCTCTTCCCTGCCAAGTTCTGTTGAGAATTTAAATTTGACGCAGTGTAGGGGCTGTGGAATCGCCTCTCTGGAAAAGCAGTTGTGCATTACCTCCTGGCCCTGAGAAATGCTCAGACCTCGCCTCAGTCCCCCAGGGGAGACACAGCCAGCCCACTCCTTGTGGGCAGGCTCCTTAGGTCTCACTGTATAGCCCAGGCTGGCCTCAAACTCCCAGTGATCTTGTCTCAGCCTCCCAAGTGCTGGGATTACAGGATGTACCACCAGGTCTGGCATTAGGTGGGCTCCCTAGGGCTACCATCTACTGTTCCTTCTCCTCCTGGATAGAAGTGGCTGGAAGGCATGGCCCTACTGGCAAGTGACCTCTATTTTGTGACTGTTGGGGAAGGCGCTTTGGGGTCACACACATTGGGAAAGCACAGCAGACCACCTTTTCCTTGTGTTCAGATAGTGCCAGCTGGCACAGTAAAGGCTCTGAGAAGTCCTGCAGAATAAAACATGTCCCCTGGTCTTCATCCCCACATATTCCATACCCGCTGGAGCAGAGAATGCTTTTGGTACCAGACACCTGCCAGGGTTTTTCAGGCCTAGCTGTGCTCCTAGAGGCAGCGCCAACCTTGTGATCTAACGCCACATTTAGGAACCTGTTCCCAGAGTCCCCTTCTGGATCCCAGCTTATCTCCAGCAGCACCGCAGACCTCTCCTCTTATCGCATGGCCTGGCCACTGGAGATTTGGGAACAGCGGCTGGGGTGTCCAGAGGCTGGAAAGCCACCTCCTGGGCCCTTCTGTGCATGCAGAGCCCTCAGAGGAGGAACTGTGGATCCTGCTTTCAAAGATCACACCTGGACAGTGTACTGGAGTTTGCCTTTGTCACCTGTGCCCACAGCCAGGGGAAATGAGCCAAAGGGCTGCCAGCGTGGGTGTGTGGGACAAAGCCATCTTCTCCTTGAGGACGGGTGTGTGCCTGGCAGGGCTGCCAGTGAGCTCCAGGGACTGCAGTTGTGATCTTCACAGGCCAGGGAGTGGGCAGCCCCAGGGCCTGGGAGGAGTGGCCTTTTCCAGCCTGGCCAGCAATAAGGGAAGATGCCCCAGCCCTCTTAGGAGGCCAAACAGTGACTCAGTTAAGGATGGTGCTGACCGAGGCAGCCTGGCCCACCCTCCGTCACAGTAGGCGGCCTGAGCCGGCCCAGCCTGGGAGGGAGCCCAGGCCCTGGGGACCCTCTGAGTCAGGTGGGAGTGGAGGAGAGTGGAGTGGTGTTAGTGATCAGTAACCAGCAATGGCCAAGACCCAGATGCTGCAGCATGGGGAGGTGAGCAGAGTCCGCAGAGGTGAGCGGGGAGTGGCCCTTCCAGACTCCTGGCACTGTGTTGCTGTTGGTATCGCTTTCCTCATAGCTCCCATTTTACAGAAGGCAAAACAGAAGGCTGGTCCATCACCTGCAGCTCAGGGGCACAGCTAGCGCTAAAACTCTTCTGTGTTCCACCAGAGTTATCTTTGTGGCTGGTCCAGCAGTTGGTCTCTAGCTCAGGTCTTACCTAGGTCCTCCTCTGGGACCCTGTGGAAGGCAGGCAGGAGCCAGAAGCCTCCTGTCAAACTGCAGAGCCCCTGAGAATTTGTCCCAGGCCCCGAGCCCTGAGAAGAGTGCTGGGCACTCGTCATAGTACTGAATACCATGTTCCTGGCCTGGGTTTGGAGAAGCCAAGAAGCATGCTGAGCACTTCCTAGTGTTTTGGTTCCCACAGCACAGCCTCTGCAGTAGCCTCATTGTCCTGATGGGGAGAGTAAGGCTCTGCAGGAGGAAGCTGATGCACTTAGGGGGCCAGTGGCACAGGACTCCAGCCTAGAACCCCGGATCCCTGGCCTGTCCTGTGCGCGTGTGTATGTGGTGGTGGGTAACCTGTCACTCTGTCCTTCTCTGGCCACACTGATCTACCGAGCTGTCCCACAGGTCCGTGCTTCCGCGCTTCTCCCGATAGTGCCACCCTGGCCCTCATCCAGCAGCCTCCAGTGAGCTTCATGGTGCCGAAAGATGTCTCTCCTCTGAGAGGCTTTACCTGGCGGCCATTGGGTGCAGCCCTCCTGCAGCTCTTGGAACCCTGTGACAAGACAGGCTAGCTGAAGGCGCTTCCGGCCAAGTTGGCCTTGCTGTGCTGTAGTCACCGAGCGTGTCTGCCTTGATGGCTAAATTCAGTGCTAGGAGAGCAGCAGTTTTGTCTTTTTCCCACTTAGCAGTCCTGGCAGCTGAGGCCCGGTCAGCACCTGTGCATACCAGGTGCTCACCAGCGTGTGCTGGGGGAAAGAAAGAATAGATGGAGAGCCGGAGGGCGACTCGAAGCCTCTGCACCCTCCCCTGTCCTGACCTCTGAGCACACGGACGCTCTCCTCAGCCTCTTAGCTTGCAGATTCATCCCAAGGAAGACATGTTTGCGGATCGCTTGATTCATTGGAATGCCAACCCGGAGGCAGCAAAGCCCTGTCCCTAGCACTGTCCCTGTGCTGGTGATCCTCACCTTGGTGGGTGTTGGACCTGGCAGACTCTGAAGACAGCTTGAGATCCTCTTGTGGGCCCAGTGCTCAGGGCACAAGTGTGCGTGCAGGCACACGCATGAGGTTTGCATGTGATTTCAGGAGTGCTGCAGACATCCGGTGGGACTGTGGGTCCCAGACCCAGGCCTCCTGCCATGGAAGCTGCAGGCCTCAGTAGTACCCCAGACTGGCTCGGTATTAGGATGCTTTGCAGTTCTGGGACCTCACATTTGTGCTTTCTGCTGCCTCTTGATGAATATACTGTAGATGAGGGAGGCAGCAGGTCCCTGGTGCTTATGTGCCAGCCGGAGGGAGGTGAGTGGGGGCCTGGGAGGGGCAGATGGAAAATGTCTGCTTGGTCTTCCCTGCTTTGTCCTGCTGTCACTTCCTGCGAGCCTATCTTCGGTCCTTTCCTCATTTATCTCCCCACTTTCCACGTCAGAAAGAACTTAGCTACGTTTATGAGGTCAGATTTTTTTTTTTTTTTGGAGACAAAGTTTTACTACATTGTTCAGGTTGGTTTAGAACTTGCAACAATCCTCCTGCCTCAGCCTCCTGAGTGCTGGCATTATAGGCTGTACCATCACCCCTGGCTTAGGTCAGGCTATTCACTGAGCACTTTCTATTGTGTAGGGGGCTGTGATTACCTGTGCCTCCTGGACGCTCGGGTGTCCAGGGGCCCTAGTGAAGGGTTACCACCCCCATGATGGCCAGCCCTGAACAGTCTTGGTCCCAGGTCAGTACAGGAGCTTGAGCAGAGGCCATCTAGGTGCAGCCAGGGAGCTTCTCAGTCAAGATGGGGCTTGTGTCCCCAGGGCCAGTGCCTGCTGCATCCATCCTGTCACCTTTTCAGTCTGAGTACACTTGCAGCCACCTCTGTGAGTGTATAGACACCTATGTGCTGAACACCAGAGAGACCGTGGGGACAGAAGGACAGACCCTTGTGGGAGAAGGGAGGGATCATTATGAGCCCACAGCTTCTCGTCACAGACCGTGTAGCATGACTGCAGATGTGTGTGTGTGTGTGTGTGTGTGTGTGTGTGTTAGATCCGGTAGTGAGGGACATCTTAGTTACTTTTCTCTCCTTGCTGAGATAAGATATCCAGCACCCAAAGTTAAGGGGGAAAGTTTATTTAACTCACAGTTTGTAGAGGTTTCAGTCCATAGTTCGTTGACTCCAAGGCACAGTGGCACCTGGCAGAGGGACAACCCAGAGGAGAAACATTCACGGCAGCAGAAGACAGCAAAAGCAAGCAAGGAAAGGGGAGACAAGCCTCTTTCTGTCCTTTATATTGTATGCAGGCTCCCCACCCTAGGGCAGGTGAACATTCACACCTTTAATCCTAGCCAGAACTATGGCAAAGCAATCAGCAGACTGATTTACTAAGCATACACCCTTAAGCCCAGCATAACAGACCTAGATCCAGCCACCTCTGAAAAAGCCCCATCTGAGACTGCATGAGGCCTGGGGATACATCTTTTTTTTTTTTTATCTTTTTGAGACAGGGTCTCATTATGCAGTTCAGGCTGGCCTTGAGCTCACACTGTAGCCCTGGCTGGTCTTGAACACGCAACAATCCTCCTGCCTCAGCCTCCTGAATGCGCACCACCACACCCAGTGGCGGGGGGTACATCTAGACACAAGCCATAACAAGGGATATGGAGGCTTAGAGGATAGGAAAGCAGTTGTGTGGTTGGCAGAAAGAACCCCACAGAGCTGGGGATTAGGGTCAGAAAAGCCTGGGCGCAGGACTCAGCATTGGCATCTGCCCGGCCTCCTGCACTGCCCTACCAGTGGCCAGGCCCTGACAATGCACGCTTGGTGGCCTTGCGCACTGCCATGCTGCTCCCTGCAGATGCCCCCCTCTCTGCTGCTGTCCCTCATCTCCGCTCCCTCTGGAGAGAGCTCTCCCCACCCTCCCTGGCCTGTGGTGCCCTCTGACCACCCTGGGGAGGAGAAGACCCTTCGGCAGGCCTGCCCAGGAGGATCTCTCTCTGCACTCTGACTCCCATGGCAGAGCCTCCGTTGCTGGGGCCTGAACCCCTCGAACAGCCCAGAAAATCTGGTGCCTCATCTCATCAGAGCTCCGGGCTTAGCACCTGGCACTCTCCTCTGGCTCCCATTCCTATGGGAGAGGCCAAACCTTGGAAGCTGTGTGGAGACTGAAATGTCACAGCCCAGCACATACTGGCTGTGTTACCTCAGGCGAGTGACTTAGCTCCTCTGACCCTCCTTTTCCAGTTCTATAAAATGAGGCCAACAGTGCTCATGTAGATTATGCTCTTGCCAGGCAAAGGGAGCTAAAGCCGGGAAAGGTTGTGATCCAGTGTAGGGTGTCGTACAGTCACAACTCTAGTGTCACCTTACTGATTTTCACCAGCAGCCATGCAGACCCTTGCAGAAGTGCCAGCCATGGGCAGGAATGTGACAGCCTCTTGACATGGGGTAAGGATCCTATACTTTCTCCCGGCTGCTGGGATCACTGATCCAGGAGGGAGGAGATATGACCCAAAAGCCTCTGTCCACACCTGATACCCAGAGCAACCCATCCGTCCCCAGGAAGCCTGAGGCCCCAATCCAGACCTTTCATTTAGGGTGGTACCTTCCCCGTCCCGTAGGCATCCAGGCCCTTCCCCACATGGGACAGGAATGTGTGTCAGGGAGCAGCAAAACCAGTCTGGGTCCCAGGGCAACAGGAGGCCGCAGAATGGCACCTCCAGGGCTGCCCAGCCTTGTGGGTGAAGGAGATGTCACCATTCAAGGAGACTGGAGCAACTCCTCTACACCAGCAGACTCACGGCCAGCTTTGCACGGCGGTCTCTGCCTCCCATCAGGGCAGGGGGCAGGGGGCAGGGGGCAGGGATCAGGGCAGGAGGTCCCAGGAGAAGGCCAGGGCCCCAAGGATCTGTGCTTCTCACTGTTCCTGGGACCTTGAGGCTGAGTCAGGAGAAGGATGGCTCCGAGGCTGCAGTGTTAGAGCTAGACCAGGAGCCAGGTCTTGTGGGAGTTCGCATGGGCACAGAGAAGGGCATTCTGGGAAAGGGCAGCACCTGTAGCCCAGGGAGAAAAGCAGGGTCTCAGTAGGGATCCTGAGAGGAGCCAGGTGGGAAAGTTGGGCCACTTCCCCCTTCTGGCTCCCGAAGAATGGCCCGGGCCAGGCTGGGCTCCTGGACATAACAGTCTTCCTTTCTGTGAAATGGAAACTGTGCCTCAACTTGCTGTGGCTGAGTTGCAGCTGACTAAGGGAGGCTCCATGCCTACCTGGTCCCCAGTGCAGAAGAAAAACAGGCCCCCTCCATGTGCCAGGCGTGGGGCATCTCTTAGGCCCTGGACACCCGTGCCCGAGGATGGTAGGGCTGCAGATGGTCACATGTGCCCTCCACTGCTGCCCCATTGTATCTTTTATAGATGGGAAACCCAAGAGGCCAGCACCCGGCCCTATGTGCTGACCTCTGTCCAGTGCCCGCAGGCCATGAAAACAGCCAGGACTCGCCTTTCACCTCCATGGCCTGAGCTCAAACCCGGCTGTGGAGAGGAAACAGCTTGCTGCCCCGCCCGCCCTTCACCGGCCAAGCAAGTGGCCTCCTGACTGTTAGTTCAGCCTGGGCCTGCGAACCTGTAACTCTCAAGCCTCAGTTTGTCTGTGTGTAACACAGAACTGAGGCCAGGTCGGCTGTCCATGCTCTGTTCTTTAGCTCTGAGGTTCTGTTGGTCTTGAATTGGGGCTGGGGCCAGCATCCCCTGGGCCCTGGCTAGAGGACACTGAGGTCAGGAAGGTTGTGTGTGGAGAGGCAAAGCCATGACCCAGGGAAGGCAGGGGTGGGTGCTGTTGAACCACCGGGGAGAGGCCGCCTGCTTGGAGACTTCTAGCTGCCTGGGATGCCCGAGGGGCCATCGTGGGCAGGGGAGTGTGGCCACAAGTTGGGGGAGAGGAATTTCAGGATATAATTAGTGCACTTTCAGGCATCCACCAAATTTCCCCTTCCTCTTGACAACTTGCTGCCAAGACAGCCCTGATTCCTGCAGACTTACTTAAATCCTATCCAGAAAAAAAGAAAGAAAGAAAAAGGAAATGGGGGGGGGGCGTTAAGACGGTTGTCATTTGTGAAATTGCATTTCCCAGCCATGAGGGTGAGTCACAACATTTGGAACTTGGCCCTGCTGCCCCCCTCTGGCTACTCTGGGGTGGAGTGGGGTCTCCTGGGCTGGGAACAGTCTTGGAGAGAGACTAAGAGAGACCTGCCAGTGGACAGGACAAGCCGGTGGGCCTGGCTACAGGGACCCAAACTGCTGGGACCCTGAGAGGTGCACATTCAGGCTGGGGAAGGGGAAGGCGAGGAGCTGTTGTCTGATGGTGCAGTTTCTGTTTGGGAAGATGGAACAGTTTTGCATGGTGGTAATGGTTGGTTGGCACAGAGTGAATACACGTATTGAACTGTGTGCTTTGAGATCGTCACAGTGAGCTGGACACGGTGGAACATGCCTGTGACCTCAGCACTCTAGGGGGCTGAAACAGGAGGTTTGCAAGTTTGAGCCCAGCAGGGGCAATTTAATGACTTAGTGAAACTCTGTCTCAAAATAGAAAAAGAGCTGGGAATATAACTCAGTGGGAAGGCCCTGGGTTCAATTCTTAGTACTGTGCCCGCCCCCAAAAACTTACAGGGGTAACTTTTATTGATGTGCTTTGCCTTTTGGTGAAAGATGCAGATTCTAGGCCCTTGGTCCTGAGAGGCGCTGAGTCTGTCTAGGGTGGGGCCCAGAAAACTGTTTTGGTTACAAGTTTCCCAAGTCATTCAGTACAAGTTTGGACACACTTTTTAATCTGTAGAATGGGGAGTGTGACTCACAGTGCAGTGGTGAGAGCCACTAACTGCGTGTGGGTGAAGTCCCAGAGCTGGAGCGCCAGCCACCGGGGGTCACCTGATCCTATGCCTCCCCTGCACCCTCTGCCTGCTGGGGGGCCCGCTCCATCCCAGATTCACCCCAGTCCTCCATGCTTCTCAGCTTCATGGCAGAACCAGGCAGTGTAGAGCAGAGACAGCCGCCAGGATCCAGTCACAGTCGCTGCCCTGCAGCTGGGTGCTCTCAGAGCCACCATGGATGTGGTGTCGGTTTCCTTCCACATTCCAGGCTGCCGCCCAAAAGTGCGTGAGTAGGAACAGAAGCCCAGAGAGGGAAAGTTCTGGCCCAGGATCACACAGCAAAGTGTCCCGGTGAGATACCATCTCCCCAGATGAGGAGGGCCTTGTGCCCTAGGAGGGGAGCAGCCTACCCCTAGAGATGGAGACGACTGGGAGGAATGTGTGGGCAGTGAGCAGGGGAGGAGAGGAGAGGGTGTTTTCCACACCCTGGGCACAGTTCTCAGCTGTCCTCCCTCCCCTCCCCCATTTTCCCCACCCAGGGCCCCCCTCCCCATTTACCCCAGCTGTGAGGGCTTCTTTCCACTGGCCCTGGCCCCAGCAGCCTAAAGACTCCCAGGAACACAGCCTCATCACACAGCCAAGGGCCCCAGGTCCACAGCACATTCCTGTAGCTCTTGGGCGCCTGCATTGGTGCCAGGGATGCCAAGCTCTGTGCCCAGGTTTGTCCTCTTTCTAGCCTCAGCTCTGCCCTAGGAGAGGGACCCACGGCCATTCCTTGCTGGCTTCGCCACAGGCCCCACCTTCCCTAGGCTCCAGCGTGCCAGGCCGCCTGGAGCCCGCGACGCCTATAAATAGAGGCTGTGTACACCAAGAGGTGGCCTGGGCCGCCTCTGCCTTGACGCTTGGCTGGGTGTCTGGTTCCTGTCATCGGGAGGTGGGAGAGGTGGGCCACTTCCCCCTTCTGGCTCCCGAAGAATGGCCTGGGCCAGGCTGGGCTCCCGGACGCTTCAATCTTCCTTTCTGTGAAATGGAAACTATGCCCCAAGCCTGTGGGGAAACTGAGTCAGCCGTGATTTACCTAGTGTCCTTCTACCAGTTAGTGGCAGGGCCCCAAATCTGACAGGCAGCTTTCTCCTTTACCTCCCTACCTTGAGGCAGCTGTAAAGAACCAAGAGAGTGGTAATAACCACAGCCATTGTCACCGTCACCACAGACTGCAGGGTTCCCTAGTGTCAGGCATGGCCAGAAACTCCGTGAGGCCACTGTCATATTCCTGTGTTACAGACAGAACCACGGAGGCCCAGTGCGGCTAACTGGCCATCTAAAGACTTACCCTGGGGTTAGGGTTCGATTTGAACTCAGGCTCCTGGAGGCCAAGGATTTTAGGCAGCCAAGGGCACTGTGTGAGTTTATAGGGGATGGGGACAAGGGCAATCTCTAGGCCGCCACTGCCAATGTGCCTCTGTCCCCACAGGCATTGAGCAACAGCGTGTACAAGAGCGCCTCGCCCTACGGCTCCCTCAGCAACATTGCTGAGGGCCTGAGCTCACTCACTGAGCACTTCTCGGACCTGTCCCTCGGCTCCGAGGCCCGCAAGCCCAGCAAGCGGCCTCCGCCCAACTACCTGTGCCACCTGTGCTTCAACAAGGGCCACTACATCAAGGACTGTCCCCAGGTAAGGTGACAGGTGAAGGATCATGCTCCTGGAGCCCAGGGCCTCTGAGCCACACTGGCCTATGGGTGGGCCAAGGCTGTGCCCTCTCCCCCTTCTGTCCCCTCTGTGGTCGGAACAGAAGCCTGGCTGAGGCTCGGGCTGGTGGGGCAGTAATCTGAGTGGGGGATTCTGGATCTAAACCGGCCCCCTAGTGAAGCTCTGGGCCTTCTGCAGGATGGGCCCCGTTATGGTGGGGCCTGGGGCCAGCAGCCTCCTCTAGCTCTCTGGAGGCCCCAGCTGCTCACACTCACAAGGAAGGAATGTGGGCACTGGGCCAGGAATCCAGATGTGCACCCCTCCCTCAGACCCCACCTCTGCCTCCCTCTGCCTGTAGAGAGGAGGGGAGGGGGTCTTGTCCTCACTTTACACCCCTCAAAGAGGTCTAGGTGAAGGTCTCGGACTGAGGGCTGGGCATCTCTCTTGGGGAACAGGAGGCCAGGAGGTGGGGGGCATCGGGAACAGTCCCCCACCCCACCACATGCTTTGCTGTGACCAAGCAGACCCACTCCCAGGTGACCCCTGACTCCCTGATAGATGTGTTTTTGGGATCCTGGGAGATAAATTAGCCAACTGTCTTTCACAATAGAGTATGAGATTATCAGTGATTTTTTTTTTCTTACAGTTCTTCATATTTTCCAATTTTTTATAATGTGGTACTAGTTTTCTTTTATACATGTAATGGCAAAGGAATCCTGGAAGCTCTGAAAACCCGTAGAGTGTCACCTTCCAGATGTTGGAAGCTGGGGTGGTGTTGGGTGGGGCTGCATCCAGGGCCCTGGGAGGCCAAAATGTGCCTGTTGCTCATTGGATATGGCTGTGCCAGATTCCAGGTCCTCCTGTTGAATCCGTGGGCTGGGCACAGCTGCATTGGTGTGTGCTGGGAATGTGTTAGGAATGCAGAATTCCAGGCCATCACCTGCATAGTGGTGAGATCCCTAGGCAACATGGGGGGCCCCCACCCCCACCCTGCCTAGGCTAGCTGACCCACTGTTGGCTGTCTTGGAGAGCCACACCCACTGGGGCTCTGTGTGCCCCTCCAGAAACATAGTATACGAGAGACCCTTGACATAGGGATGCTGCCTAGACTGACCCCACTCTGCCCCACCCCAAGCATCTCTAAAAGGACAGGGCAAAGGACAGCTGAGGACCTGGGTGGTTTTAAGGCTCCATGTGTGGCCTGCCTGTAAGTGGCCTCCTGTATGCTCCTTACCGAGCCCTGGCTGAGCTCACGGGCACTGCCATTCACAGCCACACTCTCCATCCTCTTGCATGTGGCCCAGGCTCTAGACAGGGAAAGACTCAGCCTCACTGAGGAGATGTGCTGTCCTGACTGCACTCTTGCATGGTTCACAGCCACCTTGAGTGCCTCATCCCACAAGGGGACACACGTGGAGGGAGCAAGGAAGGAACTTGTGCAGGATCATGGAGCTTTAACCTGGGTCTTTAACCCAGGTAGCCAGACGTCTTCTACATGCTGGGGCGCAGGGCCCCACTTCCCAGAACCATGCAGGACAGAGTTGGTTTTTCCTTTATACGGATTGTTATATCTTAACCTCATGGCAGAAGTAGCAGCAGTGGTCCCATTTCACAGCTGAACAGATTGAGTCTTTAGGATGTGTTGAGGGAATGGGCAGAATCTGAGTGAGAACTCTGGTCTTGGGACCTCAGGGCACTTTGCCACTCCGAGCTGAGAGCCCCTCAATCTATGGAGCCTCAGTTTCTTTCCTGAGCTATTTGAGGCCTTCTTTTGGTCCCATCTCAAACCTGATTTTGTCTGGAACTCCTGAAGGCCAAAAGATCTCCCTGCCCTCATCATGTGTGGTGCGAGTCAGCAGAGAGCCGGGCACACAGTGAGTGCTCAGCAGAGGCTGGCTTGGATAATTCTTTGCTCCTTTGGGTCACTGAAGAGTTTACCCATTGCTGAGAGACTAAGTATTTGGCAGGCTGGGGTTTAACTGGATGCTGTTGCTGCCTCACCTGGCTACAAGCTGCAGGGGAAGAGGCTGCACTAGTTCAACCCCTGCATTCCTTGCTGTGTGACAGCACCCATCAGGTGCTCAGCACAAGTCTTTCTGATCAAAGGAACAGGTTTATAAGGCTTTTTGTGGAAACCATTGGAAGGAAAGGTGTCACAAATAGAGATTATCAAAGAGTTCACTGTGTGTAATATATAAAGATCGGATGTTCTTTTTTGATAACTGCTTTAATGAGACATAAATCTCTAAGTAATTTATCTATTTAAAATGTGCAACCTAATGATTTTTAGCATTTCACAGAATCATGCAGCCATCACCACAATCAGTTATACAACTTTTTTATCTACTCAAAAAATAACTTAATGCACCTAGTTAGTTAGTTGGTTAGTTAGTTAGTTTTTTTGAGATAGGGCCTCACTATATGGTTCAGGCTGGCTTTGAATTCCCTTAGCAGCCCAGGCTGGCCGTGAACTCACAGTGACTCTCTTCCCTCAGGCTCCCAAGTACTGTGAGGTGTGCAGCACCACACCCAGCCTTTATACATTTTAGTATCACCTCATAAAATTGGAATCATAGGATAACACATGAAATTTTGCCACTGGCTTCTTTCATGTAGCGTAACGTTCTCGGGGTTCACCCATCTTGTACTGTGTGTCAGCTTCCATAACTTCGAAAGTGTTTGCTCATCTTCTATTTCCTGGGAGAGACTGAGGAATTATTATTAATTATTCTTTAGATGTTAGGTGGAATTCACCTCTAAGGACATTCCTTTGTGGGTAGATGTGGTTTTTTTTTTCTTTCTTTCTTTTTTTTTTTTTTGCTCTTTTTGAGACAGGGTCTCGCTGTGAAGTTCAGGCTGGCCTTGAGCTCACTTTGTAGCCCAGGCTGGCCTTAAACTCACAACAATCCTGCTGCCTGAGCCTCCCAGGTGCTGGGATTGCAGGTGTGCACTGCCACACCTGGGAAACTGGGTAGATTTTTTGATGACTAATGCAGTGTCTTTCCTTTTCCTAGATCTAGTCTGATTGTCTCTCAGTTATTATAGTTTGTGTATTTCTAGGAATTTGTCTGTTTCATCTATTTTATCTAATTCATCAGCCTATACTTATTCCTAGTATTCTCTTATAATCTATTTATTTCTGTAAGGTCAGTAATAATCGCCCCCTCTTTCATTTCTGACTTGTAATATGAGTCTTCACTTTTTTCTTTTTCTTGGATAAATCTAGCTAACATTTTGCCAATGTTGTTGAACTTCTCAAAGAACTAACTTTTGATGTAGCTGATTTTTTCGGTTGTTTTTCTGTCCTTTATTTTATTACTTTCCACTCAAATCTTTGTAAAAAAAAATGTGGTAGAATACACACAACATAAAATATGCCATCTCAACCATTTTTTAATTGTACAGTTCAGTGGATTTAAGTGCTTTTATGTTGTGCAGGCCTCACTTCTATCCATCTGCATAATTCTTTTCATCTTATAAACCTGAACTCTGAACCCTTTAAACCATAAACTCTCCCTCCGCCCTCATGGCCACCGTTTTGCTTTCTGTCTGTGAATCTGACTGCTCTGGGGACCTCACAGAACCATACAGTATCTGTCCTTTTGCAGCTGGCTTGTTTCACTTCTCATGGCCTTGTGGTTCATCTGTCCTGTAACATGGGTCAGAATTTCCTTTCCTTTTAAAGAGAGATGTATAAGTCTGCAGTCAAAGCAGGATTATCCATAATAGCACAAAGGTGGAAGCAACCTAACCTAGTCAGCTATTGATGGGTGACAGACAAACAAATGTGGTCTCTCTAAACAATGGGATGTGATGCAGCCTTAAATCTTTGCTTCCAGTCTTCTACTCTGATCCTTATTATTTCCTTCCCTGAGGTGGGTTTAGGTTTAGTTTGTTCTTGCTCCTTGAGTTGAAAGACTATATTACTCACTTTACATCATCCTCCCCGCAACACT
>PVLD010002051.1:21184-64029 GCA_004027595.1 Dinomys branickii
CTCTTTTTTTTTTTTTTTTTTTTGTCTTTTTGAGACAGGGGCTTGCTATGCAATTCAGGCTGGCCTCGAGCTCACTTTGTAGGCCTTGAGCTCATTTGTAGTCCAGGCTGGTCTTGAACTCGCAATGATGCTCTGCCTCAGCCTTCCGAGTGCTGGGATTACAGGCATGCGCCACCACGTCCGGCCAACATCATCTCTTTTTAGTGTAGATTTTTATAGAGATGAATTTCCCTCCGAGTTGGAGCCACAATGTTTAGTATGTTGTATCTTTATTTTCATTTATCATGGTGTATTTTTTTTTTTTATCTTCCTTCTGATTTCCTCTCTGACTCACTGGTCATTTAGGAGTGTGTTGTTTGATATTGACATATTTATGTGTTTTCCAAATATAGTTTAATGATCTCTAACTTTATTCCATTGTGGTCAAAGAACATACTTGCATTTTTGCCTCCCCTCTAAACTTGTGGTTTACTTCAGAGCTCAGCATGTGAGCTGTCTGGGAGACTGTCCTGCATGTGCTGGAGGATGTCCCCTACTGGTGGCAGGTGGAGTATTCTACAGATCTTTCCTAGGTCTATTTGTTGGTAGTACTGTTTGTCCTCTTTGCTTGGTGACATTCTTGCTGGTTTTTCTAGCCATTTTTTTTACATAGGGATATTGAAATCTTCATTATCATTGAATTACCTCTTTTTCTTCAATTCTGTCGGTTTTTGTTTCATGTATTTTGATGCTCTGTTATTAGGTGCATCAATGTTTTTAATTGTTATATCTCTGTGGTAGATTGATCGTCTTATCATTATACAATACCCTTTTTTATCATCTCCAGAAATTTTTTTGTTTCTGTTTTACTTTTGTTGTTGTTGTTTGTTTATTTGCTTGTTTGTTTGAAACAGGGCCTTGCTATGTAATTCTGGTTGGCCTTGAACTCATTGTATAGCTCAGGCTGGCCTTGCACTTACAATGATTTTCCTGCCTCGGCCTCCCAAATGCTGGCATTATAGGTATGCACTACCATGCCCAGGTACCAGGAACATTTTTTTGTTTTAAAGTCTATTTTGCAGGGCTGGGGATATAGCTCAGTGGAATAAGCGCCTACCTAGCAAGCGCAGGGTCCTTAGTTCGATCCCCAGTACCGCCAAAAAAAAAAAAAAGTCTATTTTGCTTGGTAATAATATATCTATCTTTCTAATGGTTGCTATTTCCATGATAGATTTTTTCCATGTGTGTATGTGTGTGTGTGCTGGGAATTGGATACAAGGCCTTATATATGCTATACAAGTGCTTTATCACTAACATCATACCTTATCTTTTTACTTTTACTTGAATCTAAAGTGTGTCTCCTGGAGACAGCATATAGTTAGATCTTGATCTTTTTTTGTTTGATCTGAAAATCTCTGCCTTTTGGTTGGATTCTTTAATCCATTCACATTTAGTGCTGTTACTGGTATAGTTGGACATTTATACCTGTCTGGCACGCTGTATGGGGACTGCATGGCAGACCCTCCTGGCTGCTATGCCTTCTTGGGCCATTGCTGGTATCCGCTGGAGGTGGACCCCTGCCTGGCCCAGCTGCCCTCACAAGGGACCTTCTCTTCAGCAACGTTCAGAATTGGCCTCCCAGTGGGAGTTGTGGTCTGGCCCAGAGCCCTTTTGGCTGGGGCTGCACTCCAGGGTGGGGCATAGGTCATGGTGGGAGCAGGTGCCCAAATGCAGACTCTGTGCGGAGAGCAGGGAGAGACTGTCTGAGGTGTTAGGGAACTGCCTGGGATTAGTGTTGGGAATAGTCGTGCTAGTGGCAGGCAGGAAGCCACTAGGTGGCTGTGAGTGTGGACAGGATACTGGGTGACAGGCAGACCTGAGGGGGGGTATGTAGAAAGTGGAACTGAGGCATTGGGGAACAAGCACAAGTCGAGAACGAAATAAGGAAGTGTCAAATGGGGTGAAGGCTCTCAAAGGCTCATTTGATGACCTGATGGCCCCAGAAGACAACTTCTCCATGACAGACTGTATGGACACTGCCCAGGGCCTATGCTACTTTGTTGCAGTCAGGATTTACAGGGGAACAGATTTAATATAGAACACATAATTTATAGGATTATTTTATAATATTCACCTAAAAAGTCAAATGCGGAAGAGCACAAGAGATCTGTCCACACACTAGAGACCAAAAGAAGCCAGCTGAGGGTCTGGATTCCTGGAAATGTCCTACATGAATCCTGTTGGAAGCCAGGAGCTCACAACAATGCATCATGCAAGTCTGTGTCAAGGATCTGAGCTGGGAAGGCCCAAAGGTCGGTGGTGGAAGCTAGAATGCCCGTGCCAGCAAGATGAAGGATCTGTGCCAGCAGGCTGAGGGATCTGCACTGGAGCCAGGAATCAATCAGCGCTCAAGGTAAAGACCAGAGGTCCCCTGAAGAGAACCACAGCCATCTTCAGTGATAACGAGGGCCTGAACTCCTCTGCTGATGAGAAAAGCTGAGTTCATCTCAAGAAAGGCAGTGTCACACAGCCCCAAGAAGGGCTGGGGCTGCTTTCCATTGGGTGGCCACATGTGGTGCTCTGACATGAGGACATAAACTCTGACTGCTGCCTTTCCGCTAAAGTTCAGGCAGGGTCCACACGCCACTCACAAGGACCCTGATGCTGGTGAGGGGGCATCTTGGTGAGATCAAATGAAACAACTTCTAATTTATAGGGCAAAGAACACAGCGTTCAAGTGTGAGCTCTGCAATTGCCCTTCTGTGTGCAACCTTTGTCAAGTCTCTTGACCTTTCTGGGCCACCTGCATCTAGGGGTTGAGGCTGCACACAGCACCTCTGAGTGGATGGACTTAAGGGTGGCATGCACTGCAGTGGGTTCGGGGCCCAATGTCCTTTCACTTCATCTCCCTCTACCCTACCCAGCCACATCCAACCAGGCAGCTACCTCTCAAGCACTGACCCAAAAGCAGAAATTCTCCAAACCTAAGCCTCCAACATGCTCAAGACACCCTTGGGGAGCAGTGCTCACTCTCTGGAGGGGGCCCAAGGGGTGTTGTTACCTGTGCCTTGGTGTCCTGCTAAGCCGGGCATGGGAGAGGTCGGAGAGGGCCTGAGCCCAGGGGAGCACCATTCCTGAGCCAGCCGCCCGGCTGCTAATGCAACCCAGATGTCAGACAGAACACAATCATCTCCCCCACCCATCTGGCAGCTCGGATTTCTCGGAGATTGCAAAAGAAAAAGAAAAATAGAGCCAGGAGAGAATTGAGTCCTAGAACAGCTGAAGTCTTAAAGGCAGGCTGGGAATAGTTTCGGGATCCTGCTGGGGGAGGGGCAAGAAGACGGAGGCGAAGGAAGCTGACCCAGGCTCCTTCCCCTGGCCACCCAGTCTCAGCACCCTTGGACCCAGCTTCACTCCTCACCCTGGCTCTGGTCAAGCTGATCCTTGAGGGCTTGGGGTGAGCAAAGGTGGCCAGCAGGCTGACCAACCCATGCCCTTGGCTTGCCTGGGGCTTGCAACCCTGCCCTCCACTCTGACCTTGCAGCCCCACTGGGTCTCCTCCGGGGTCAGAGTGCCTGGAGCCAGAGCAGGGGACAGAGCAGGACTTATAGGTATGCGGGATTCCCCCTGCAGAACTTCAGGGACCTATGCCTTCTTGGCAGGGTACAGTAAAGAAATATTCTCAGGCTAGAAAGGTTTAGAACCTTTGGTTAGTTCAGACCTGCTATGGTTCAGGTGTGGTTTGAATGTGTCCCCTAAGTGTTCATGTGTTGGAAGTTTGGTTCTCAGGGTGGCAATGTGAGAGGTGGTGTGACCTTTAAGGGAGCAGGGCTTAGTGAGAGGTAGTTAGGTCATTGGGGCTTCACCCTTGGAGAGGATTGGGCAGTTCTCCCAGGATCCTGTTAGTTCTCAGGAAAAGACTAAGACCTGGCTTCCTCCCTTGCACTGGCCTCCTTTCTCACCATGGGACATGGTACTGTGGGCTTCTGACATGGTGTCACCACCAGGTAACCATTTCCAGAACTGGATGCTGTCTGGACTTTCAGCCTCCAGAACTGTGGGCTAAAGAATCTCTTTTAAAAGCATTCCCCCAAAAAAGTATCCAGCTTCGGGTGTTTTATTACAGTAATAGAAAACAGACAAGACCCATCAGTGCCTTGGTTAGGAAACTGAGAGCTTTTTCCAACACCTGGGGTAGGACTACATGTTATAAAAAATCTACAAAGGGAGGCAGGGAAGGGAAGGGAAGGGAAGGGAAGGGAAGGGAAGGGAAGGGAAGGGAAGGGAAGGGAAGAAAGAAGGAAGGGAAGAGGGGAGAAGGAAAGGAAGGAAGTCACTTGGCCAATAGCATCCCTGGTGTCTCCATGGAGGGAAGCCTGAGCCCAGGCCAGTGGCCAATCAGGGCACCAGCTGCAGGTGACAGCACAAGGGACTCCTCTGGAACCCAGGCTGTCTGGCTGCAGGGCCTGGGCTGTGGCATTCTGGTGCTTGGCACTGGACCTGGAATGTCATGAGTGCCCGGAGAATGTCAGCCAGGATGGGTGTTGCTGGGGGCCGCACAGTGACTGCTGCCTGGTAGATGTTGGCGTGGGTGCCCAAGCCCAGGGCTGTGACCTCAATCTCCATCTCTGCTGCTGAGGCCCTCTGCTCACAGTGCTGTGCCTCCAAGCCCAGCTCTGAAGCCAGCAGCCCACGTGCAAGCCCCAGCACTGCCTCTTACCAGCCGTGTAGTTTGGAGAAAGGATCCTGTCTTTCTAGGCCTCAGTTTCCTCCTCTGCAAAATGATCATAGAAAAAGTCCTACCCCGTGGGATGCTGGAAACCAAGTGAGCTCTTCCCTCTGAAGTGCTGGCCGGAGCGTCTGACACCACACATGCGTAAACATGGGCCACTTTGCATCCCACTCAGCTGTCTGCAACTGGCTTGGAAAGACCTAGAGGTTTGAGCTCTTTAGGGCTGGGTGCCACCAAGGGGCTTTGGGCCTCCTTCCCAGTAGTTACCTCTGGGACCGGCAGCGGGCCTGGTGACCAGGTTGTGCTTTGTCAGGGGCCTGGGTGGGGCAGGGGAAGTTCTGAAGACTCTGGATACTCGGACGGCACTCTTCTTTGCCCAGGACTCTGCTCCAGGACAAGGGCGAAGCATGTGGCTGGAAGGTTCCCAGGGCCATCCGTGTGCCATCAGCTCCCCTCTAACCGTGTGCTCACCCTGCCTGGCTCAAGCCAGCAGGCGCAGCTGTGAGGGCGAGGGGTGAGCAGCCTGTCAGGCTCAGGCCGCCCCTCTACATCCTTCCTGCATCTGCGCGACTGGCAGGAGCCTCGGAGGCCAGTTTTGCCCCCTCAGTTCTCCTTTCAGAAGGTGCACAGGGTGACGTGGAGCCCTAGAGTCCCCATGTATCGGTGCTCGCCTTCCTGGTCCTCTGTAGGGTGGCAGCGTGTAGGCCAAGCACAGGGACCAGGGCACACTTGGTCTTGACCAGCTCACATGGCCTCTAAAAGAGAATAGGCCAGAGCATCTGTACCTGTGTCTGTCACCTGGTCACCAGTGCCTTCCAGTACTTTTTAACGCACTGGCTCTACAAAGTGGTTTATTCAGAAAGTAACCTGGACATCAGAATTCAAAGGGCACAGGCGGGCACAGTGAGTCCATATGCCCCATGGAAAGTGAGAGGGGAAGGGAAGGAGGGAAGGCTTGAATCTTCCATAACCTCCTCGTGCAAGAACTGTCTGGATCCATTTCAGGGCACAACCCATTGATTTAAGGACCTCCCACCAAAGTTCTACCACCTCCACCAATCTCTCTATCTGGGGCCCAACTCCCAGTATAGGGACCCATGGACATGCAAACCCTATCCAAGCCATGGAAGCATTCTTGGGCTGAACAGCTGTGCATCATCACTTCTCCAGGCAGCCCTCTCTGATTTCTCCTGTTTTCTGAATGCTCATGAAGCCCTCCCCTGTGAGTCTCCAGGGCCAGCTTTTGGCCTGCACCTCTCACGTGGCTCATTTTTGTCTGAGTCACTTGGGGAGGGGCTGGCTCTGCATGGGAGGAATTGTTTACAGTAAAAGACACTTTGTCACGAACTCCTTCAAAACTGCTGCTACCCCCTCACTCCCAACACACATACCCCATCTATCCTGCCACTTTCTGAAGCAGTTCTGGAAGTCCTCTTTCTTCTGTGTCTTTAGTTGCATTACCATGGTTGCTCGATGTCCTGAATTGATTCAAAATGTTCACCTTTTATGATCGTTATGCTTTGGGTGAGTCAGAAGTCTCATGGTGCTAGATCTGGTGAATAAGATGGATGAGGACACACGGTAACGTGGTTATAAGTCTGCCCTCGGCAGCAGTATTCACTGTGCTTTTGATTGCACCTGGGAAAGACACTCAGAAAAGAGGACTTCCAGAACTGCTTCAGAAAGAGTCAAAGACGATGGGATAAGTGTGTTCAGAGCATGGGGGAGCATTTTGAAGGGGATTCATGGCAATGTGTACTTTTCTGTAATGGGTTTTTTGTGAAATTTAAACTTACACCATATATTTTTATCGCCCCATGTATACTTTCCTACATGCACATGCCTAGGGGTTCCCCAGTCTTTGAGCCCCCCCAGGCTGCAGCCCCTTTCTCTAATCCTCCCCCCCGCAGTCCTGTTTCATGTCCCAGCTGATCCTACCTCCTTCAGAGAGTCCTCCCCAGCCAGCTGAGGTCCACAGGAGTCTGGCCAGGCCACAGTGAGGCAGAATGGGCCAGGGGTAGCCCTGGAGCTGGCAGAAATGCAAGGGTTGGGAGGGAGGCAGCTGGGCCTGCAGGCTCAGAGTCTGCATCCTCACGGACTCCCCAGCTCACTCCTGGGCACATTAACATTTGGGACAACCTGCTCTGCAGTCTGCTGAGCCCCTTCCCCACCCTAGAGGCTGCCTCTGGCCTTCCATGGCTGGTGAGGGCTCCTGGATGGAAAATTCCATTTCAGGGGAAGAACAGCTGTCTGCAACCATGAGGGTGGCAGAATAGAGTTGAAATGGGACAGCCCTAGTGACACAACCCACAGCTGTCCTGAGGGCAGCTCCCAGCAGTTAGTGAGGCAGCCAGACCTGGGATGGGGCAGCAACAAAGGGCCACCCTCAGCCTGCATGCAGGAGACCCAGGTTCCCCCATCAGGCCAAGGGCGTCTGTGCCAACCAGGGCCCAAGGACAGGTGAATGCTTTGGGTTAGATGTGTGAAGCAACTTCCTAGCTGAGTGGGAACGTGCAGCAAAGGAGCCAAGGATTTCTGTCCCTTAAATGTGCAGCCTGTGTGAGGTCAAGAGGCAGAGTGGGAAGGGGTTCTGGCGTCCTCTGTGCAGCCTCCACCTTGAGAACATTGTGACCTAGAGAGGCCAAGTAGTTTGTGCAAGGTCACACAGCAAGCTAGTGACAGAGGAGTCCCGGATTCTGACCCCCTGCACTGGGGCGTCTGTTCCCTGGCTCCTGGAGGCTGAGGCCTGACCTTGACGACCTCCATAGGCCTCCCCTGGAGCAGCCTGAGGGGTTCTGAGTGCACAGGTTGGGGAGGCCTTGAGGGGCCGGTGGCTCTGCCTGCCTCACTCTGTCCTGGCCTGCTGGGCGCCTCAGACCACTAGGAGCAGCCTTGGAGCAGGAGACCTCTGGGACAGCTGAGGGAGTTGGAGACAGAATCCTGAAGCCAAAGAGGTGTGAGAAGAGGAGACAGAGACCTAAGAGTCCTGAGCCTGGTTGGAGGGGCTGGGGAATACCCCTGTGTGTTCTCGGCCGGTTACTTGCTGTGTTTCCCTGTCTGATCAGATCAGTGATCCTCAGCTGGGGCTTCACATTCGCATCATCTTGGATGTTTTGGGTTATTCTGGTGAGCGTTGGGAACTGTGATTCAGTAAATCCAGGATAGACCCAGCCATGGGCCTTTTTTCTTTATTTTAAGCTCTCCAGCTGGTTCTGCAGAGGCCAGATCTGAAGTGTGGAACTTAGGCAGATGGGAGGCTGTGCCGGTGAGGTCCCAGGAATGCAAGATGATGGGGCCTTCTAATACTGCCTGGTGTTCAATCCCAGATTTTTAGTCTGTGATCACCAAGTTTGATTATTCAGGGAAGCCAGGCTTCCCACACAGGGCGATGGAGACACTTGGTGGCTCTGATGATATGGTTCTGTGAGTCAGGTTCCTCCACATGCAGAGGATGTGATTCCAAGCCTTCCGCAGGGTGCTGTGTCCACTTGTTCTGGGTGCATTGCTTGCTGAAATGGAGATTCTCCCTTCTATTACCGGGACACACTGTTATTCTGAATTCTAGAGATTCCAAGAATCTCAGCTCTTGCTAACATTCTGTAAAGTTCTAAATTCAGCAACTCTGTGATCTGTCATTTCCTCTGGGCAGTTGGCCACCAGGGCCCGGGGCCTGGCCTTTGTCTCCCTGGGACCAGGTGGTGACTGTGTGGGCTTGGATGCGTGCCCTGCCCTCAAGGCCTGCCGGGCCTCTCTGGGGGCGTGTGGGGTGCAGACAGTGCAGACCCCTCAGAGCCCCCTGTCTTGTTCTGGCCCCAGCTCCAGTGTGAGGGACCTGAGGGACGGTGCCTCAGGAAGGGCAACAGGTGGACCTGGTGCCCAAGCCCCGGGCCTGTCTCCCACTGAGTCCTTCCCAGCCTTGGCTTTCTGCACAGAGTCATCGACCTTCTGTAGGAAGACCTTCGGGTGTCTCTGAGACCACAGGACCAGGCTTGTGACTCAAGATGACACATTTACAAGGATTTCACCAGGCGCAGCCCACAGTCTTCTGTTCACTCCCAGGTCTGTGCCCACTGTGTGCCAGCACACATCACACTCAGAGACCAGAGAGAAGCCACCGGGCATGGTAGCACAGCACTCGGGAGGCTGAGGCAGAAGCATTGTTGTGAGTTCAAGACTAGTCTGGACTACAAAGTGAGCTCAAGGCCAGCCTAAACTGCATAGCCAGACCCTGTCTCAAAAACGCACACACACACAAACAAAACAAAACAAAACAAAAACACAGACCAAAGACAGGTCAGCTGGGCAGACAGGTGTGGCCTTCAGAAAGTCCCTGCACCTCTGAGCCTGACCCTGCTGGAGGCCTCTGGGTGGCGACTCACAATGTTGCTCTGAGGAATAAAGGGAGTCCCATCTGGGCAAACCTGGCACAGCAGGAGAGGACGCAGCTGGCATCCCCCAGCCTGCCAGGTTGCTCCTCAGCACAGAGCCCATCTTGCTGAAGGGGACTGGGTGGACGCACAGTGAGTCAGAGAGTGAAATTCTGTATGTCAGGACTTTCCTGGGTTTTCAAAGGTTGGTGGCGAGGCAAAGGAGGGAGAGTTTAAAGGCCTTGGTCCGCTGAGATTTTAGGCGCATATCGTGGTGACGGTGACGGTGCGGTGGTGGCGATGGGGGTGATGGCGGTGATGGTGGTAATGGTGATGGTGGGGAAGGTGGTGCTGACAGTTCCTCTTTCCTAAATGTCAACCACAAGCCAAGCACTTTGCACTCACGAGCGTAATTCCTCTTAACTTTCCACCTGGTGGATACTGCCCTCCGCACTTGAACCTGGGAAACTAAGGCACAGGGAGATCCAAAATATCCCCAAGCTCTTGCTGCCAATAAATGGCAGGCGCAAGATTTGAACCCAGGTCCACAGGGTCAGCAGCCAGAGCCCTGCTTCAGAGGGAGGAGGAGGCCCACCCAGCGGAGGATGGTCACCTCCCCACAGGGCCTCAAATAGCCCCAGTCAGGAAACCAGGACATTTTTCAGAAGACACGGAGTGGTCCTGTTTTCCTCCAGCAGTATGGTTCTCCCAGTTTTGCATGTAGCTCCTTTTGCCATTTTTAGAAATCCATAGCTGCCTATGGCTGATCAGAGCTGGTAGAGATAGGCTTAGAGCAGGAGGCTCTGCATAGCTGCGTATACTCATGGGCCACACAGGCCCACGCCTACCCTGGCACATGCAGACGGTCATGCTGATATGTGCTGTGACCAGGTTGCACCTCCCTCTGATCCTGGAATTAGTTAAGGAGCCACTGATCTGCCATTAGCCACTTGCTTCCTGTCAGCTGCTTTGCCTGGCGCTGGCTGGGCACCCTAGTAGTGATGGCGAACCTTTCAGAGCTTTCAGTGATACAAGCAGCCCACTGCAGCATGCGTGCCGTAGGTTCACCACAACAGCTCTAAGGTGTGCACAGGGGACCCACACTGCATATTGCAACTCATGTATGTGCACTATGCCCAGGCTTGAGCCTCAGTGTTCACAGCAGGTGCCTTTGCTGCAGGGCTTCTGCACCCTCTTTCCACACATGGGGTTCTGACCTGGGTGCTTGGAACCAGGCAAGGTGGGAGGGACAGTCAGGGCCCAGGAAAGAGCTCAGAGGGTAACCTGCAGGGGCTGGGGCAGTGGACTTGCTGGGGATTTGTCTTGGGTCTCTACCTGGGTTCTAGCCCTACAAAGGA
The DNA here is from genome assembly GCA_004027595.1 of Dinomys branickii. Taxonomy (NCBI): domain Eukaryota; kingdom Metazoa; phylum Chordata; class Mammalia; order Rodentia; family Dinomyidae; genus Dinomys; species Dinomys branickii. The sequence goes on from PVLD010002051.1 coordinate 31,621, forward strand.
ACACCAGCTCCTGAGATGTGGCCGGTGGCAGGCAGAGGAGCCCTCCCTGTGCATGGCACTGCAGCCCCGAGATCAGAGGCCTGCTTGGAGCTGGGGTGGTCCTGAGGCCTGAGCTGTGTCCCGCCACCACTCGGACTCTGTAGTCCTGGAGGCCACGTTGCCTGCCCTGGCCTTGGCCGCCCTTTCTAAGGAGTGGAGGCCTGGCGGGTGTGAGGCTAAGCCTCTTGGGTTGGGGCACGTGGTGCGGCTGGCCGCAGCGGGCCTGTCCTTCCCGGGGCTCTGGTCTCACCCTCTGCCCGCTGGGCTTTTCTCTGCTGTGGGCTGAGCATCTTTTCCCACCCAGTCCGCCTTAGCTCGGAGCTCTCCTTGGGGGCCCAGTGGGCAGCGTGGACAGTGGGGGGACCCTGGTCCTACCTGGGGGGCCTTCTGTGTATGGCCTGGCTCTTTCTAGCCAGGGCAGAGTCGTCAGAAGGCTGCCCCATCCTTCACTACCGCCTGCCACCTAGGGATAGGCAGACCTCCCATCTGTCACTGCCGGTGCCCAGCATGACCATCCTCCCTGACCCCTGCCCAGCCCTGCCCTCCCCTCACCCCCTAACCCACCACAGCCAGGACTCTCCTGGCAACAGGGCTGTGCAGCCAACGCCCAGAATGGCCAGGCCTCACACACTCTCAAAGCCATCCGAGGCTTGTCACCACCTCCTGTCGATCTCCGTGCCCCTCACTTTCCTCCTCTGCACTCCCCAGGCTGCACCTCCACCGCCTCTCTCCGCCACGTGACAGCCGCCCTACTCTAGTGTCCCTACTCCCGTTCTCCAGATGCAGCCAGAGATCTCAAAATACCGGGCAGACCTCGCCACCCACAACCTTCCCCTTTCCCAGCTCCCCATCATTTCCGGGCTGAAATCCAAGTGCCTCAGCCTTCAGCTCCCCATGCTTCCTGCCACTGGTCCTTTGTACCTGCAGCCGCTCCATCTGCACAGAGCCCTCTCCACTGTGGCTTTGCCTGGCTCTTCCTGCTCCCCTGTGAGCTTCTCCCCAGCTCCCAAAACACATGGAGCGCTGCTCTTCCCGACCGCAGGCCTCAGGGTATAAGTCATTCATCAAGCATTTATTGAGCACCTGCTGTGTGTACAGCCCTGCCCTGGCTGAAGGGGGTTTCCATAATGACTGAGAAGGACAGAAAGAAAGAGTGCAGCTTGTAGTCTGATGAGGTGACCAACAGTTAAGAAATAGACCTACATGGCTATGCCATGGTATGGATCATGTTCAAACCGGATACGACAGCCAGACTGCAGACAGAGAATAGGGAGCAAGGCTGTGGTGGTCTTGGGGAAGAGGGAATGGCACATGCAAAGGCCCTGAGGTCAGGCAAGGCAAGGAGGAGCTTTTCTGACAGCGCTGCTCAGAGGGAGCCCAAGCTGGCCAGGAGGGGCTGAGGTGCAGGATTGAGAACACCCCCCCGCCACGTCCTTTCTCCCACCTCCTCCCCCAGCTGGGCAGCTCCTCTCTGAGGAAGACAGATGGGTGCTTGTCTTGAGAGCCCCCCTTCCCCAACCACTCTGAACCCTTGCAGCAGGGACAGGAAGTGTCAGCCCTCGCCTTCCAGCTGTCCGGGTAGGACGCCACTGAGCCAGGCTGGCGTGCTCAGGGAGAGACAGAGGCCCCATTGAGCCTGCTCCCCGGACTGTCAGGGACAATACCCACACTGAGGACCAGGGACATCAGCCGGCATGTGTGCCCAGGAAGTGGCAGGCCGCTGCCCAGCCCCCTCCTGATGCTCCCGACCCTTCCTGCCTCTCTCCTCTGGCTTCTTATCACAGGCTGGAAGCCACATCCCAGGGGCCACTCTGTGATTCTCCTCCCCCTACCCTCAGGACTTCCTTCTAGGATGCAAATTGCAGGGCTGCGGGGCTAAAGAGCTGCCAAGAGGGCTTCTTGGAAGAAGAGGCCCGGCTCTAAAGTACGCCTATGGCCAGGGATGTGCTTGTAGTTACCTGTGTGGCCCCAGCACAGCAGGAGGGAGCGTGAGTAACAGGCCCAGAGGAGGGAGGGACAGTGGCTAGGTCCCCACAGGGCCACACAGCATCTGCTTCTCAAGCCTAGGGGCCGCCTCCTGGTGGGCGTTTGTTCTGGAAGGATCTTGAGGATCTCAAGCCCAGAGATAACAACACAGATCACGTGCCTGCCGCCCTGACCCCATGCCACAGCACGGCCGACAGCACCACAGCGGCCCACGTTGCTCATCAAGGGGGGAGGCAGCCGCAGAGTCCTTAACAGGACCGGGCACCCAAAAGAAGGGGCCACCTGTCCTGCTCTGCCTGTCCCCAGGAAACTGATCCCCAGGCGGTGAGGTGACCTCACCCAGCCTCCGAGCACATGGAGGGTATGAGAGGGTGGGTAGGAGCTGAGCTGTCCAGCTTCCTACCCTGGGAACAGTCCAGATTACCCTGGACAGACCTCCCACCCAGGAGGACCCCATTAGCCCTGCCTAGCGCCCCATTCCTTCACAGCCCTCTCAGCTGCTTGCTCTGTGCTCTTTCCCACTGGCTCTAAGATCATAGCACTGGCTGACCCCTGCCTCATTGGCTGCCCCCTCTAGGCCCGGTGTGAGTGTGGCAGATGAGGGTCTGAAGCGAGAGCATGTGACCAGCAAGATGTGTGCACGTAGGGCTCTCCATGGCTGTTCTTGTAAAAGATAATGTGGGCAGACATATGTCGGACTCAGCCAGGCCAGATGGGGCAGGGCCTGAGCTCCTTGCATGGACACTGAGGCCCAGGAGCTAAGCCACAGGGCAGAGGGGTAAGCCAGGGTCCCTCAGCTTCTGTCCAGGCCTCTGGGCACCCACCTGGCCAGCAGCCCCTGTGTCTGCAGCTAGGAGTAGACTTTTCCCAGCAGCTGGACCCGCTGGGAGCTGTGCATACCTTTGCCAAGGCAAACACCCGTGAGGAGCTGGTGGCAGGAGGGGCGCACAGGCCTGCGTGCCTTTGCTTCCCTGCACAGACAGCCGGGCCCTCAGCAGCCAGGTTCACTCTGTGACTGCTGTCCCCTCTGATGGCTTCCAGATGCCAAGGACTCGCAGATCTGGGCTCTGCTGGCTCTCCCCAACCCCTGCTGCCCCCAGCACCTCCGCCAGGCCATGCTGCTACGAGCTGGACCATACACCCCATCCCGGGCTAGCACCATCCGCAGTCTGCAGCCAGTGGGCTGAGGAGCCCTGGGCTCCATTCCCTACTTCCTGTGTGGCTTGAGCCATTCACTTACGTCCTCTGAGGCTCAGTGTCCTGGGCTGTCGAATGGGCACACGGGGACGCTGTGGAGAACAGAGAACATCTGACCAACATTCCCATGGTCATGGTGTACTGGGGGTGCTGGTTCCCACAGTGGCTCCCCAGCCCTGCAGTGCAGCCTCCTTCAGGGATTCATTAGAGATTTGGATTCTGCAGTCATAGAGCAGAAGCCAGAAGCAGCCTGCTCTGTGGTGTCCCAGCTGGGGCGTTGGATCAGAAAGACAGTGTTTCATGAATGTGCCCAGCCAAAGCCTGGAGGTGTAAACGCGAGTGTGAAATAATCCCCAGCCAGCCCAGCGCTGCCCCACAGAGGGGCACATACCCTCCTCCCTCAGGGCACCCACAGAGGTACTGCTAGGTGGGGCTCCACAGACCAGGGCAAGGCGCAGGGTGGAGCTTCCAGCAGAGGAAGACCCTGGAGGGATGGGTGCTGCACACCTGGCTGTGCACAGAGTGTGCTCTGCACCAGCAAATGCCTGGGCTGGGCACAGGCTCCCCTAACCCCTGCTCTGCAGGATCCCAGTTGCCACAGGTGACCTAGCACCAGCCCATGGCCTCCTGGACCTCAGAGAGCTCATGCCCCAGAGAGAGAAAGTGATGCCAGCCAGGACCAGGGTTTAAGGCCTGCACATACTTGCCTTGTGACCTTGAACAGGTGGCCTGACCTCTCTGGGCCTTAGTTTCCTTGTCTGCAAATAGGGTCCCAATGAAACCAGCTCTAAGCCTGGATACAAGGTGGCCAGCCTGGGCGTTGGGTGGACTCTGCTCTGTGCGCACACTGTCAGAAGTGGGGACCTGGCTTCTCTCTCACCTCCCGCCGACTAGAAGAGGAGATCAAGGCCAGAGAGAAGGTGATTTATGTTAGGCCTGCAGCCTCTGCCAGGCAGCCGCAGGAGCCCCAACTCCAGGCTCCTGCCAGAGTGGCCCAAACTGCTGACTTGCGCATTTCGCCGGCCAGGCCAGACCAGATCTGTGTTTTGGCACTTGGCCGCCCTGTGCACCCTTCCCCCATTGCTATTTTGAGCCGACCTCCCCATCTGTCCCCTCCTCCCGCGGCCTGGCCCTCACACCCAAAGCCTCCCTGCAGGTCAAGGCCTTTCCACCTCTGAACCTGCTGCCGTCCCCGCCAGGACCTGCACAGGTCCTCCGTGGGCCAGGCGGTGCTGCGCCCCATCCAACCAGGCCTCGCTGGGGAGCATTGTGCAGAACTGGGGCCCAGGGACTATAGATAAGGTGCTGTCGGCCAGAGTGATCAGCACTGCCCAGGAGGTGTATCCTGGGGACAGAGAGACCCCAGCCCCGGGGCTGTGACCTCCTTCCTATCCCCCCTTTCTTAGCCTCATACCTTGCCTGTCCTGGCTTCTGAGCCCCAGCCTAGGCCTAGGCCCTGAAAAAAGCAGGACTGATCAAGGGTCCCAAGTGGCCAGCCACGCAGAGGCCGATGGGAAATAACATGGCAGTTTGTGCAGCTTCTTTACATTCCAGCTGAAATCACTCAGTGTGGCTTGCTGGAGGCCAGATTGGGGCAAGGCAGGACCCAGAGCCAAATGAGCAGTGCCGACCACACCATCCCCTGGGAGTTCGGGGGTTCAGTCTTCTCTGGAGAGGAGGCAGAAAGATCTCAGTTAGTGGGCCAGCCTGGGACTCAGAGGGCGGAGTGAGGAAGGGGATCCTCTAGAAGGATCCCCTTGAGCTTGCCCTTGAAGGACACAGGGACATTTATTGGTGGAAAAGAGTTAGGGGCATAGGGAACTACAAAAGCAAACGCGTGGGGGTGGCGTGCCGCTTGCAGGAAGTGACTCTGGTTTTATTTGAGCATAAGCTTTGTAGAAGAGTTGAATGACAGCTAAGGGTAGAGGGTTGGCTGGAGCCACATGGGGAAGGGGCCCCATGGCATGTGCTTTATTTCAGTCCTGCAGGGAGGGGACCCCAGGCTGAAAGCAGCCTTTTGAATGCTTGGCGGGGAGGGGGGCTCTGCCTGGCTGAACTGGGTACGGTCAGGAGAAGGCGCTTGCTGGGCCCATAGGCACACAGCAAGGATGCTGGGGACACCGCTCACTCAGAACAACAGCAAGTCCCAGGCAGCAGCTGCATGCGGATGTGACAGCCACTCCTGGGCAGTCACCAGAGGTCTGGACCAGGGCTCTGCAGTCACGTGAGGGGAGGGAAGCCCTTGTCTTTTGCAATGCCTGTGATTCGGATGTTTTCCACCCCTTTGCGCTGGCCCCTCTTCCCCTCCTGTCCTCAGCCTGATGGTGTGGTTGGCTGGTGGAGAAAGGCCAGAAGCAGGAAGCAGATAACCCAGGGAGGGGCTGCACATGTGATTAAAAGTCTTCCCTGTCCAAAAATCTCTGCCTGAGATTGCTTGAGATGCAGCGGCGGGCAGGGTGAGGTTTAGAGTGAGAGGTTTGGTCGCGTGATGGGCACAGTGCCTGGAGCCCTGCGTGTGGGGCCAGAGGTCTCCGGGCACCCAATCCTGGAGGGGCTTTGTGGTCCCAGTAGGCACCGTGCCCTTCCACGCTGGTTTCCTCTTCCCCTCTGGGGTGGCTGCCATCAGCTGCTTGTCACTCACTGTCTTATTCCCGCCCCTCCCCAGGGCCTTCCCCTCTCCCCTGTCTATCTTGGCCCCTTCCCTCCTCTCCACCCCCACCAGTCTTGCCCCCTCCCCAGGGTTTTCCTGAGGCCTTTTCCTGTCACTGTGAAAGCATCCATTGTTCCCTGCACTTTGACAAACCCTAGTGTTGTGGAATCAGGATGGCATTTTTGCAGTGGCTTCGCTGGGAATGGGGTGGGAGGGTGCCCAGGAGGCTGGACTGCAGCAGGAACCCCGAGAGGGGCCGGGGCCGTGTGAGGAGGGAGGACCCTGCCACAGACAAGGAGGCCTTGAGGCCCGGAGGAAGCCCAGGGTGACCTCTCACGGCGGTGTCCTTCCTCCCTCCCGGCATCCTGCGGGCCACACAACCCAACCCACCTGTCCCTCTGCCCCGCTGCTTCTGCTGCCTCCGTGCAGCCATGCCCAGCCCACGCGTGTACTGTGTGGACTCTTGAACTGTGGGTCTGGGAGGGTCCCCAAGGTGGTTTTGGAGCACAGATGGGCAAGAAAACCTTTGGTCCAGGCCCTCAGCAGCCTTGGCTTTGGATCTGGCCTACTGCTACCTAATCCCACGGCCCCAGTTCCAAGCCTCAGTTTCCTCAGCTGTCGTGGGCGTGAAGAGCTGATTTGGAGGGCCGGTTTGCTACAATAAGAGATCATTTCACATGTGGTGATTGGCTGGTGCCTGTTACCTAGGAGGCCCAATAGGCTCTGCCTGAAGGTGTGGGTCCCCAGAGCTTGTGGTTAGGATGTTGTGACAGTAATGGCCGTGGCTGAGGAAAGAGTCCTAAGACTGACCCCTTTCGGAGGCCCCAGACTGTGAGCTGTATGAAGGTGGGGCTTTCCTCATGTGCCTCATTTATTTCCACATTCCTGGAATTTTCTACGAGGCCTGGCTCAGAGTGGGTACACAGTAAATATGAGTAAATATGAATGAATACTGGGTGTTGGCCGGGGTCAGAGGTCAGAGGTCAGATCCCTGGGCTCAGGACTGTTTCCCCATGTTTTTGACCCATCTCTGCACCATGGAAAGCCTCCCTTGGAGTAGGTGGTAGGGTGCAGGCCTGGACCCATGGCGAGGGGCCCAGTGCAGCTACTTGGCCCCCAGTACGCTGTCGAGCTAAGGGGCTGTGGGTGACAGGTTAGGAAGTACCGATCTGTTCTATGTCTTTCCCCTGACCTCTTGGCTCCAGCCAGCACCTGGCAGTGGGAGGCAGGACCACTAGCACTGGGGGGGGAGAGCATGAGTGAGGCTTCCAGAAACTCGCCCAAGGTCAGTCTGACCTGGCATTCTGGGAAAGGGGAAGCTGGGGCCCAGGGAGGGGAAGATACCCCCAGCAGGCCAGGACTCGGACGGAGACAGTAGCAACCCTTTCCTTTCTCGCTGTCCTGACTCAGCAGTTCTCTGTGGGATCCTGTATAGCGCGTGGAATTCTCAAAAAGGGCTGCAGTCAGATTGGTTGGGGTCTGGACTCCCTTGCCCAGCAGTGTGGAGTCCAGCAGGCTGTGTAAGCATGGTAGCTGAAGCTGGGACTGATCGCTCTTTGCTCATAAGGTGGCTGGGAGAGCAGAGAGGGGCCCTGGCTAGACCCTCACCACCAGTGATACTATTCCTCTGCCCCAGGGCCCGGCAGAACGCAGGCCCATCCTCCAGGCAGGTGGAGGTGGTGAGGCCAGGTCTCACCGAGACTACAGCTGAGGCCAGGCAGCATTTGGGACCATACAGAGAACAGAACCCTGGGACGGAAGCCAGCATGGAGCCATGACATGCAGACAGGGCACAGCCATAAGGCCACCCTGCCACCAGGGGCCCAAGCCACCAAAGGCCACAATTGTCATTTCTGTGTAAAAGGGACTTCAGGTCTTAAAGGGAGCAGTTGAGGATCAAGCTTCACCCTAGGGTGACTCAGTCTGGAAGGATTTCACACAGCAGCGGCAGGGGGCCTAGGGACAGGGACCATTTGAACTGGGTCACCAGAAGGCGTGAATCTCTTGGGGGCCCTTAACATAGAGGGGGCTGCTGGGGCGGAGGGTAGGGAGTGGCATGTCGTGCCCTTGGAGCCTAGGGGCACAGTGGCCCAACAGACATGCACATGGTCTAAAACTCCAGAAGCTAGCCCGTGCCCGTGCCCGTGCCCGTGCCCAGCCCGCGTCCAGCCCGCGTCCACAGCTGCAGGCTGACGCAAGCAAGGGTAGACCCAGCCTCTTCCTCCGTGGGGCTCTCACCTTGGGAAAGCACTGGGCGCCCCCTGGTGGGCAGGAGGGGCTGCAGGCCAGGGACCTTGCAGCTTCTGGCTATTTCCTGGTGCGTTTTTCCTTCTTACAGTGGGAGAGGGGCAGGAGTGCAGCTCTTCCCTGCTTTCTCTCCAGGCATTTCCCAAAGCCCTAACAAAACCGTCATCGCCGCTGCTTTAATGGCGTTCCTGTCATTCATCCAGCGGGCGGAGCGCGAGTTAGGGAGGCTTTGTGCCCACTGGAATGCGGAAAGGTGCCGGGTCTTCATTCATTGTCCCGCACGGTGCTGTGTGAGCTGGGACAGCACTTCGTCCGTCTCTGACGGTCACCTAGAAATGAGTGAGCATGGGGGGAGGAGGGGACATTTGTTAACATTTGAAGGCTTGTGGCTGAGTCGCCCTGCAGAAACAGGGAAGTGTGTCTGTCCAGACTCTACCCTGCCATGCCTGACGGGGCCCCTCCGCACACCTGCCTCTGTGGTTTTCAGCAGCTCCAAGGTCGGGAGGACTTAGAGCTCGAAGGGCTGCCAGAGGTACCAGGCCTGAGTGCCTGACCCAGGCGAAGGTCCCACAGCGCACTCACCAATTGTTGCAAGCCCCCAATGATGGGGAACTCACCCCCTCAGCCACCCTCAAGAGATCTCATGAACTGATGAGAAGGAAACACAGAAGTATCCAGAGAGCGTCAGCATCCTCTGCCTTCTCCCAAGCTGCCTGCTCACTCCTCCCCGTCCCCACCCAACTTCTGGCTTTTCAGTCTCTTGGCTCCGGTCTCTCTTCCCACCCCCACCAGCCACAGCCTCCCACTTCTCAGGCTGCCCTCCCGCAGTGACTGTGGCCCTGACTGAGAGGTCAGAGGACCCTGCCTTCCCCTCCCTCCCCCACCCCAGCTCCTCTCTGACCCACTGTGTGTCCCGAGTAGCTGCCCTTGCCTCCCTGGTCCCTAGAGGGCCTGTCTGTGCCACCAAAGGTGATTTATGTTCCTGCTCCCAGCAGTGGGATTCCCCAGGGGGTATAAGGCCAGGCCTGGGTCAAGCCAGCCTACTGGGGCCTGGCGTCCCGCCCAGCTGGGCTGGTGGTGCCCCCAGAGCTGCCTGCAGCCAGTGTTTTGTGCTGGAGTTTATGAAAAGAGGCCGTGGCTTTCTGGGAGGAGGCCTGGGGGGCAGCAGAGATGCCTTTGTTCTGTGGAAATGTCCTCTCTCTGTGGCTCTGCCCTTGTGGATGAGCATAAACAACACCAGCCCGACCACAGAGCCTTCTGGGAAGTGGCTTCTTGCTGCCAAACACTGTTGCTGGCCTGCTGTCCCCTTGGTCCCCTCTGTCCACACCCTCCTTAGCCTGCCCCGCAGGCCCCATCCCTTCTGACGTTTGGTGTGGACGGGGTGGGAGGCCTTTGGGGTTTCTGCAATAGTTCCGGCAGCTGGGGGATCTCCCTTCCCTCGCACAACCCCTGGCTTCGTGGATGGGACACCCTAGGAGGTGGCACATGGAAGTGGCAGCGAGGGTGGCTTTGGGGAGAAGCCTGGTGAGCCTTTCCCACCCTGTACACATGGATGCTCTTCAGCCAGTCCCGCCCTTGCTGGGCCTCAGTTTCACCAGCTGCTGGATGGATTGATGACTTCCTTGCCCCATAGGGTTCTGGGAAGCATTGACTGGGCACCTGGCAGTCAGGGAGCCTTGGCAGAAAGCCCAGCACATGGGTGGTGCTACACAAACACAAACACCCATCTTCCCCTCTCCCTTGTCTCCAAGCTTCCGCAGCCTCGCTTCACCTTTCCTGATCCTTCCAGAGAACCTAGAAGATGAAGACGCCTCTGCTGCCCCTGCTCTGGCTTGCTACACCCTCTGCCCAAACCCAGGGTCAGAGACCCTGCCTTACCCATTTCTGGGACCTTCCTTTTCCAGTTGGTGCACACAGGTCACAACCTTTGCTTCCTCGTCAGCTCCAGGGCCTTCGCCCCACCCCCATGTGGCGTGGTCTCTGAGCAGAGGCCTTGCGGGGCGGGCAGCACCATATCCCCCCAACAGCTTGGGAGGCAGCCCCTGGTTACCCTCTAGCCCGCGGCTGGAGAAACCATGGTGCAGAGGCATCAAGTGATCTGCTGAGTCCCCTGTGTGATCACACATAGAAGCAGTTTGTAACATGGGTATCTGGCCCTGGAGTCCTGGATCTGAGCCTGGTTTTGTGTGATGATGTCGGTGTGGGGCTGCCCAGGGCCTGGCCATAATGGCCAGCCCTGGACATCTAGCCCCGCAGGAGGACCTTGTCTCTGGCTCACCCTCCTTCCAGTTTCCTGCTTCTCCCTCTGTACCCTCGGTGCCCCGTTCCCTGCGTATGATTCTTTCCCCCTGGTTTCTGCACAGAGGCCCCCTTTTCACTGGGGTCTGCGAGTAATGCTCCCTGGTCCCCACACTTTGCGATGATGAGGTTTGTGGGATGACTGGGCCCCTCCCTCTGGTACCCTGAACCCTGCCCTTTGCCCCAGCTGTGTGAGGCTGGGAGCCAGGTCCTGAAGACTGCGGAACCAGATCCTGGAGCAGCCTGCCTGGGGCCAGACCGCACGTGCCCCCTTCTATGGAGGTGTCTCAGACCCCACTGTGGCCACAGCACCCACCTGCTCCCTCCTCATCGTCTGCTGCCCTGAGAAGGGACCCTGTGCTGCAGGAGGGTGACAGCAGGGAGGCTGCCAGGAGCCAGATGCCAGGCCCTGGGGGAGATGGCACAGCACAAGGCTCAGGGGGACACCTGCAAGGACACACAAGGGGCCCCTCTCCCACACTGACTAGGCCAGGCCCTGCTGTGTCCTGAGTGTCCCTTGCTGTCGCTGTCACGGGCCTCTCAGACCTGCAGGTAGTGGGGGCAGAACCTTCTCGCTGCACTTTCCTGCCGCATGTCCAGCAAGGTTCCCAAGATGCCAGGCAGCGCTGCTCCCTTCCAAGCCTGGAGCTGCACCCTGGCACCTTTACCCTTGTTAAGCCTCTGCCAGCAATTCTAGCAAGCTGTCACTAAGTGGATGGGGGAAGAGAGAGGGAAGCTTGATTAGTGGAAGAAGAGATTACATTTTATATGCCACTATTTGATGTAAGGAAATGATTATAATGGTACAAATACCTCTTTGCCACCTTCTTTTAAAATATATATATATATATATTTATTTATTTTCAAGTTTATATTTGGTTTTTTGAGGCAGTGTCTCACTGTGGAGTTCAGAATGAGCTTGAATTCACTGTGCAGCCCAGGCTGGCCTCGAACTCTCAGTGATCACCAAGAGTGCTGGGATTACAAATGTGCGCCGCTACCAGTGTCACCTTGAGTGCCACCACCGTCCTCAGCATGTCACATGTACCATCTCATCCTCAGAGCCTTATCATATGTTGGTGATCTATTACTCTTGAATGGTAACTTGCCCAAGATACCAGAGGTAGGATTTGGACCCAAAATCTGTGCTCTTTTCTTCTGCCAGTGGTGGGGATCGAACCCAGAACCTGACACGTGCTAGGCAGATGTTCTGCTATCGAGCCACACCCTGGTCCTGCAGAACCCCTGCTCTTCACACCATGAGTGGGCAATTACTCAGAGAGCCTGCTCTGGAAAGATCATCTCATCCAGGGCTTCTCAGATGTATCTACCTGAGAGTTCCCTGGGGCTTGTGTCAGATGCAGATTGATTCAAGGGGTCTAAGGTAAGTTTTTCCAGCAAGCTGCCAGATGTCAGCCTGGGCACACACGGAATCGCCATAGCAAGAGCCTGTTTCCATGTGACACCTCCTATTTTCAAGTGTTAAAGTAGCTAATCTAACCTTCACAACAAATACAGTCATTTTCTTCGTAATTGCCAAAAATTGGGAACCACCCACATGTCCAGCATCTGAGGGATGGGGAGATAAAACGCCCTAGCTCATGCAATGGAATGTTGTTTGACATCAAAACGGGCTGAAGACCAGATGTGGCGGCACACATCTGTTATCCCAGTACTCAGGGGGCTGAGGCAGGAGGACTGCCATGAGTTTGAAGCCGTCCTGAGCTACACGGTGAGTTAAAGACAGCCTGGAATATATACTGAGACCGTGTCTGAAGTGCCCCTTCTCCTAGATGGAAATGCAGTACTGACACTCTCCAGCATGAATGAATTTTGAAAACACTGCATTAGGTGAAAGAAGCTAGACACAAGGGAACACGTACTACGTTTGCACTCACTCATATGAAGTTTCTAAAATAGGTAAATCTATAGAGACAGAATATAGATTAGTGGTTGGCAAGGGCTGGGTGGGGTGAGAATGTGGGGGTGCAGTGGGATAAAATTGTTAATGGGCACCAGTCTACTTTGGGGCAGTAATAAAAGTGTTCTCAAGTTGGTTTGGGATGATATGTTTACAACTCTGTATTGCCCACTCTAAATGGGTGAGATGTAGGATATATGGATTGTATCTCAGTAAAGCTGTTTTGAAAACACTGCGCAGGATAGAACCAGCTTCTGTAATATAGAAAGCGCAGTCACAAATCAATAAGAAAAAAAAATCAAGCCCTCCTCAGGAAAAAAGAAATCACAGAGAAAATGAACAAACAGATCATAAAGGAAACACATATGGCTCTTAAATACATGGGGAAAATTCCCTCTTGCTCATGATAGAAGACAGACAAGTCAAAGCTACTCTGGGATTTTCTGCCTTTTAGGTTGGTGATACCAGAGTCTTCCCTTTATTGAAGGAGATCCATTCCAGGACCCTCAAGGGTGCCTAAACCCATGGATAGTAGTGGAGGTTGTAATTTAATGCCTTTCTGTCTTAACTAATTATTTTCTGCACTTATTTTTATTGAAAATTGTATAATTTCTGCAATTTGAATTGCAACAGCAAAACTAGCATGCATTTCATCTATTTTTTAAATTTATGTTTGGTTTTTTGAGACAGTCTCACTATGTAGCCCTGGCTGGCCTCAAACAGCAATCCTCATGCCTCAGCCTCCCAGGTGCTAGGGCTTCTTGAATTCAGGGCCACCATGCTAAGGGGCAGCAGCCTCAATAGCATAGATGCCCTGGGCAAAAGGTGACTCTCGTCCCACCCATGGAGACTTCATCATGTACTCAGAACTGTTGTACAATTTAAAACTTATACATTGTCGACTTGTAGAATTTTCTGTGACATTCTCAGACCACAGTTGACCAAAGACAACTGAAACACACGGAGGCAAGCAAAACTGCAGATAAGGGGATTACCGTGATGATAGTTCTGCTGGGGAGGCGAGGGACCGTAACGGCCTGCGTGCTGGATGTAGGCGAGATCGTTAATAGTGCGCATGCCCATTGATGCAGCAGTTTCTGGGCTACAAATGTATCCTGCAAGTATACTCACACGCGTGCACCACGAGAGGTACTAAGTCAGCCTCGGTGGCCTTGTTTGTAACAACCAAAGAAAGCAAGCAAGCAACCTACACTTTCTGAAATGCTGCCTGGCAGACACGCTCCGAACTTGCTTGTATTCTAACACTGTGCGGCTGTCACGCAGAGCATGGCCACCCTGCGTGTGCTGATGCGGGGGAAACACCAAGGTACATACCGAGGTAAAGAGCTGGAAGCCGGGGAGCCAGATGTGCAGTCTGTTTGCCTCTGCAGCACGGGAAAGAGTGCGGCCGCCTTTGCACGGTCCAGTGCAAATGCAAAGCCCGCCTTTGGGGTGCAAAAAGGGAAGTTACAGGCCCTGCAAGTGGGGGCCTGGGGCTGGGAGGAGGGGTGAGAGGAGACAGTGTCTGTGCCTGGGCTGTCACACTGCGTGCAGATTCCAGTGACCACTAGCTGCCCCTTATGCCACCTACATCGTTGGTACTTCCGTCCCTGAAGATGTCCCCTCTTCTACCTCCTTGTATGGGGGCGGAGGTTGCGGTTCCCGGGGTGCCTTGGAGGTGACCTCGGCACTCTCTAGGTTGGGTCAAAAAGTGCCTGCATGGAGGAGTACCCCATGGGGACATCATGCTGGCCTCCTGGACCCCAGCCCACCGAGTCTGCTTCCTGTCTTCTAGGCACGCCCCAAAGGCGAGGGTCTGACGCCGTACCAGGGCAAAAAGCGCTGCTTTGGCGAGTACAAGTGTCCCAAGTGCAAGAGAAAATGGATGAGCGGGAACTCCTGGGCCAACATGGGGCAGGAATGCATCAAGTGCCACATCAATGTGTACCCTCACAAGCAGGTGAGCCCAGGGCCGGGTTGGGGGCAGTGTGGGCGGGGCCGCGGCGGTGGGCGGGCCGCGGCGGTGGGCGGGCCGCGGCGGTGGGCGGGCCGCGGCGGTGGGCGGGGCCGCGGCGGTGGGCGGGGCAGGGCAGGACAGTAGTGATAGGCTAGTCTCTGCAGAGAGGCGTCTCTTATTGGCCTCGTTTTACTCCTTTATACAGTTGAAATGCGATAAGCTCTTACCGAGTAGGTCATTTCTTCCTTTGTCTCTTCTGAAATGGCATGGGGAGGGAGAACCCATTTCCCAAGGTCAGGAAAGAGGCAAGGGGTACTGGTACTAAGATCCCGGAAACAGCGACCCCAAGTGTATTTTAAAACGAAGGAAGGGGTGGCCATGGTGAGACCCACACTGTATGCGGGGTGCTGTGCTGGAGTCTGGACAGCACTGAGCAGACAGTTCACCTAGAGAGGACCTGCGCTGGCAGCCTGTGAAGGGAAAGCCTCTCGGCCGCCCTGAGCTAAGCAGTGCAACCTGTCACGGTGGGGATGGCCATCCTATGAAGGAACAGTACGGTGACCGGAGCCTGGGCAAGGACACTCACGGGAGATGGAAAGCGAGGGGGCTCCGGGCTTCATTTGGGGACAGTTCCCCTGGCCATGTGTCTCTGCGTTAACGTGGGGGTCCCCAGGTGGGAGGTGGCACTTTGACTATTTGGAGATAGCTGAGTTGGGCGCCTGGCCCTGAGGCCAGGCCGGCTGCAGCGTGTGTCCCAGCGCGGCCACCTGTGTTTACCCTCCAAGACTTTATCCCCGTCGCCCACCCTGACACCGCATGGGGTTGGGCTATTCAGTTCTCCATTTCACAGAGGAGGAAAGTGAGGCACCGGGTATGAGTGGTTCTCCGAAGGTCAGCAGAGGCGCTGGGCTTTGTGAAGAGGGACCAGGTGTGGGGCAGAGGGTAATGAGTACCGGAGGGCGCAGGGAGGGGCGCAGCGAGGGCAAACTGGGCAGGAATGGCTTGAGATCTGCAGGGCTCAGACTTGTCGTGACTACCTGAGTCTGCACGGCAGGTCTAGGGTCCAGCGTGGGCAGCTCTCACCCCCTTTGTGACCTAGGCAGAGAGGCAGGGTCTGCTCAGGAGCCAAGGCCGGCAGGACCGGGTTCCCCACAGTGGCCCTAGCATCCAGCGTCCCTCTACCTTGCCAGGCCTGCACCACTCCAGGGCTCCCCCCAACCGCCCTGGCCCCGTTTTCGTCAGCTCTGTCACCCCAGCTTTCAGGTCCCTGTGCGTGCGGACAGGGGCTTGTTGGTGTCTCCAGCACTGACCAGGCCGCAGCATCCCCCAAGAGCACTGCACTTCCCCACGGTCTGCCCCTGCCACATCTGTTTCCTGTCAGGCTCCAGCTGTGGCTGCCCCCTGCTGGCCCCGCCCCCCAGAAGAAAACACTGCTGGGCCCGGCTCCCTGCAGGGGGTGGGGGTGGCCCTCACTGATCAGTCCCAGCTGCTGGTGTTTTCCCTCTGCGCAGGGGAGTCTTCCCGACTGCTCCCCTCCTCCTCACAGGCAGCAGGACTGAGGGCCCAGGCCAGGGCCCACACAGAGACCCCAGGACACAGAGGTCACAGCCAAGGAGGAAAAGACTCAGCTGACCGAGGCCTGGAGGGTGGGGGCTGGTGAAGATAGCACCAGTTTTTCCATTTCTGCAGGGACTTGGGTTTGTAACCCACCCAGCCTGGCCCAGCCCTGCACAATGCTGCCAATAATACGTGGTGTTAATGCCAGCCAGTACTCAGAGTCTGTCCCATGCCGAGCACCCTTCTATTCACTCTACAGGTTTGTGTGTGGGGGGGTGTGTGGGGGTGTGTGTGACTACATCCCCAGCTCTTTTTTTTTGAGAAAGGGTCTCCCTAAGTCAGCAAGTTGCCCAGTTTGGGCTTGAACTTGCCATCCTCCTGCCTCAGCCTCCTAGCTTGCTGAGATCACACACATGCACCACCATGCCCGAAGAGTTTACAGTCTTCTATGCTTTCCACAAGGACTCTACCAGGTGTCCCAGGTGGCCAGTTGAGGGAGGGGCCCTGGCTGCCAAACTGTGAGCAGTGGTGGAAGGCAGCCAGAAGCCAGCATGGGGTAGTTGGGAGGGCACCTTCCCTATGCTGAGCAGGCGTCCTATAGGAGCTGAGCAGAGTGTCCCAAGGTCTGTGTGGCTGGAGTATCCAGGAGAACAGTGCAGGGACCCTGAGTCCAGCTCAAGGTGGAAAAGCCCTTAGTGTGGACAGTGAGCTGGGCTGTGCTTGGCCAGCATACAATTTGGAAGTATGGCCATTTTCTTTTTTTTTTTTTTTTTTTTAGTATGGCCATTTTCACTGTATTGGTTCGTCCTACCAATGTCCTTTTTGACAGTACTGTGTTTTCAGTGTCACTAGGGAGACAATATGTGCTTGGCCAGCCAAGAGCTCCCTGGGCTGGGGGTGTGGAGGGATGGGATGTAGGTCCTGTTGCAGGGCCCCACTGGGAGTCGTAGGACAGCAGGGACACTCACCTCCTGAGGCTTTCTCACCTGGCTTCAACTCTGTGAGACCCTGTACCGACCAGTGTTCATCATCCTATCAATAATAAGCCTGAGTGACACTCAGAGCTCCAGCATGCACTGCTCTTTCTAGTGGTTATGGCCACTGAAGGGTTGTATCAGGAGAAAAATGTTGGCATAGTAGGAATTGAACCCACAGCCTTTACACTGACCTATAGCCCTCAGCCTTTTAAAATGTTTATTTTAAAGAGAAAAAAAATTTCAAAACAAGATAATAGGGTAGCAATGGTTAACACATCATCTATTGTTATATTTAAATTAGTTAGAGTACAAAATATAGGCATTTAACTGTCCAGACAATATCAGCACAAACCTTTTCAATGACCTAAGAAATTAGCAGTATAACTATCTTAAATATCATATGTATATTTATTTCTTTTTGGCTTTTCCTTTCCTTCTTTTCTTCTTTCCTTCATACCAGTTTCTCTTTCCTTTTGAATAGTTTCTTCCCATTTTACAATATCTATTCTACATTTTGGATCTTATTTACTCTTACTTCTTACACTAGGGAGACAATATGATGTTTGCACGTGTGAGTCTGTTTTATTTCACTGAAGAGTATGGTCTCAAGTTGCATCCATTTACCTATAAAAGTCTCCAGTTTATCCTTCTTTATGGCTGAGTAGTATTCCATTATATAAAAAGACCACATCTTTTTTTATCCATTCCTCAGTTGATGGGCATTTGGGTTGTTTCAAGATCTAGGTATTACAAATTGTGCTTATAAACATAGGTGCACATATATCGCTGTGTTTGATGTGTTTAATTCTTCTGGGAAGATACCCAACTGGGGAATAGCTGGATCAAATGGGACCTCCAGTCCCAGTTATTTGAGGAATCACCACACTGATTTCCACAGTGGTTGCACCAAGCTACACTCCCACCAGCAGTAGAAAAGGGCCCCTTTTCCCACAGCTTCTCTAGCATTTGTTATTTGTTGATTTCTTGCTAATAGCCATTCTTTCCCCAGTAAGATGGAATCTCAGTATTGTTTTAATTTGCATCTCTTGAGTGACCAGTGATGTTGAACATTTTTTCATATATTTATTTGCTGTTTGTATTTATTCATCTGAGAAACATGTATTCATCTCAGATGCCTGTTTATGGATTGGGTCCTTAAATTTGGGAGGTCTGATTTGTTTTTTTGAGTTCTTTAAATATTCTCGATAGTAATCCTTGTCTGAGGAACAGCTGACCAACATTATTTCCCACATTGTGTGTTATCTGTTCACTCTGTTCATGGTTTCTCTTGCTGTGCAAAAGTTTTTTAATAAGATGAGATGCACTGTTGATGCTTTCTGATAATTCCTGTGTGATTGGGGTTTTATTCATAAAGTCTTTGCCTAGATGAATATCTTGAAAACTTTTACCTATTCTATGTTTGAGCAGATTTAATATTTCTGTTTTAATATTTAGATCTTTGATTCATTTCAAATTTAGTTTAGTGTGTGGTGGAAGATATGGGTCTAATTTTAATCTTGGGCATGTGCAGAGCCAGTTTTTCCAGCACCATTTATTAAAGAGGCTATCTTTCTTCCAGTAAATGTGTTTTCGCCTTCGTGAAAGAGAAGGTGACTGAGGATGTCTGGAGTTGTTTCTGCATCTTCTAATCTGTTCCATTGATCTTCAGGTCTGTATTTATGCCAGTACCATGCTGTTTTTATCACAGTAGCTTCATAGTATAATTTCAAGTCAGGAATTGTAATGCTCCCTGCCTTGCCTTTGTTACCTAAAATTGCTTTTGCTATTCTAGATCTCTTCTGGTTCCAAATGAATTTTAGGATTGTTTTCTCTAATTCTGGAGATATGCTGTTGGAATTTTGATTGGTTTTGCATTAAATCTGTATTTGGAAGTATGGTCATTTTCACTGTATTGGTTCTTCCTACCCAAGAGCAAGGGACATCTTTCCATTTTCTAATATATTCTTTAATGTCCTTTTTCAGAGTACTATAGTTTTCCATGTAGAGATCGTTTACATCCTTCATTAAATTGATTTGTAGGTACTTCATTTTTTGGATGCTATTGTGTGAAAAGTGCTGTTTCCCTAATTTCTTTCAGTGAGTTTGTTATTTGTGTACAGGAATCTTACTGATTTTTGGATATTGACTTTGTATCCAGCTATGATACTTAATTTCCTTGTTCAATCTAGCAATTTTTTAGTGGAGTTTCAGGGTCTTCTATGTAGAGTATCATGTCATCTGCAAATAATAATAATTTAACTTCTTCCTTTGTTATCAATATTCCTTTTATTTCTTTCTCTTGTTTAAGTGCTCTCAGTAAAGTTTCCAGGACTATGTTGAATGAGAGTGGAGACAGTGGACATCCTTGTCTTGTTCTTGATTTTAGAGTGAAAGGTTTCAGTTTTTGTTCATTTAGCATGATGTTGGCTGTTGGTTCATTGTAGATGGCTTTTATCAGATTCAGATAAAGACCATCTATTCCAATTTTCTGTAGCTTTTTTTCATGAATGGGTGCTGGACTTTGTCAAAAGCTTTTTCTACATCTATTGAGATGATCGTATGATTTTTGTCCTTTGGGCTGTTAATATGGTGTATTATATTTATTGATTTATGTATGTTGAACCATTCTTGCATCCTTGAGATGAATCCCACTTGGTCATGGTGTATAATCTTCTTGATGATTTGCTGCATATTGTTTGCCAATATCTTACTGAGGATTTTTGCATGTACATTCATTAGGAAGACTGGCCTGTAGTTCTCTTTCTTAGTTGGGTCCTTCTCTGGTTTTGGTATGAGGGTAATGCCTGCTTCTAGGAATGAATTTCATAGTATGGCTTCCTTTTCAATTTCATTAAAGAGTTTGAGCAGTAGTTTTGTTAGGTCTTCTCTAAATTTCTTATAGAATTCAGTAGTAAATGTACAGGGTCTGGGCTTTTCTTTGTTGGTAGGTTTTTAATTATATCTTCAATTTTATTGATTGATATTGGTTGATTTAGGATTTTATACCTTGATTCCACTTTGGTAATTCATATGTATCTAGGAATCTGTCCATTTCTTCTGCATTTTCCATCTTATTAGAATACAAGTTTTCAAAGTAGGTATAGATGATCTTCTGGATTTCTGTAGGGCCTGTTGTGATTTCACCATTTTCATTCCTAATTGCATGGATTTGAGGCTTTTCTTTCCTTTTTTGATAAAGTTGGATAAGGATTCGTTGATTTTATTTAATTTTTCAAAGAACCAACTTTTCAATTCATTAATACTTTGCATTGTTTCCTTAGTCTCCAGTGCATTAATCTCTGGTCCAATCTTTATAATTTCCTCCTTTGTATGAGCTTTTGGCTTAGTCTGCTCTTCTTTTTCTAGAAATTTGAGGTTCATCATTAAGTTGTTTATTTGGACTTGCTCTGTTTTCCTGATATGGATATTCACTCCTATAAATTTCCCTCTTAGCACTGCTTTCATTGTGTCCCATAAGTTCCAGTATATTGTACTGTCATTATCATTTAATTGTAGAAACTGTCTAATCTCTTCTTTAATTTCATCTGTGAACCATTGGTTGTTCAGGAGGGTGTTATTTAATTTCCATGTGTTTATGAAATTCTTGTGGTTTCTTTTGCCATTGATTTCCAATTCTATTGCACTATGGTCTGATAATATGCATGGGATAATTTCAATTCCTTGGCCTTTACTTAAGCATGTTCTGTGAGCTTGTATGTGGTCTATTTTGGAGAACATCTCATGTCCCAAGCCTTTTAAAAATGTTTTTAAATTTAAGACAAGAGTCTCACTAAGTTGAAATTGCCCAGGCTGGGCTCGAACTTGCCATTCTCCTGCCTCAGCTGCCTTTCCCTTACCACCTGGTCAGCGCCACAGGAATCTGAGGATCCCCTGTCCCACACCAGCCTGCAGCCCCCACCTTACGGGCTTGCAGTCTGTGGCTCCCAACTGGCTCTGGCCAGCTTCCTCCGAGTCCCCCACATCTGTGCAGGGGACCCTCTACACGTGGGAGTCCAGGCGAGCCTGTGGCTAGAGCGGGACACGCCTGCTCGGAGTGCTCCCAAAGCCTCCATGATGTTCCCAGGGAGCGTTTGCTGGCTTCTGAGAGCAGGTGGAAAGGGAAGAGGGACAGGGACATTCCCAGTCCGTCAGAAATGCACTCTTACCTGCCTTAGGAAGCTGGGCCTCAGTTTCCCAACTAGAAAGCAGTGACAGTCCACCCATGGAGTCACTCAACAAATAGAGCAGGCCCTGGGGTGGGGGAGGATCCAAACCCTGGCTGTGGACTCCAAGGAGCTTAGGGTTCACTCACCCCAACCAGCAAGTGCTGTGTGTGACAGTGTCCAGGTAAGCCCCCTCTGCGATCTGAGGCTGAGCAGGGTTAGGGGTGGCAAGTGGCCCGGGAAGAGGTGGTGGGTTCTGGGAATCAGGTGTCTCCCTCACCCAGAGACTTAGTCTGTGACCCAGAAGTTCCCTAGAAGTCTGTGAACCCTTCTCCCACCATGTCCTGACTCATGTGAGCTGCAGGTGGCACCAGAGATCAGAGTGGTGTGCCCAGGGCCCAGGAGAAGACCCTATCCCGGCGCCTTGGGTGAGAGCTGCGCGGGGTGGAGGCGGAGAGTTGCCGGGTGCCCTCCCAGGGCCTCGGTGACTATACCACCGTCCCCTCTCTCCACCTCTCCCCCCCTCGCCCTCTCGTGTCTCTCTGTTCCTCTCTGTGTCTCTGCCTCTGTCTCTTCGTCTCGGCCTCTTCCCATGTACCTCGTCTCTTTCATCACTGTGCGTCTCTGCCTCTGTGTATCTCTTATCTGTGTCTCTCTGTGTCTCTGCTTGTCCATCTCTGTCCCTGTCGCTCCGGACTCCCCATGTCCCTGCTCCTCTGCCTCTCCCTGCACCCTGTCCCCCTGCAGAGACCCCTGGAGAAGCCTGACGGCCTGGACGTGTCCGACCAGAGCAAGGAACACCCACAGCACCTCTGCGAGAAGTGCAAGGTGCTGGGCTACTACTGCCGCCGCGTGCAGTGACGCTACCATCTGCCACCTCCCTGTGCTGCGCAGAGGGCCGCGTATCCCCTGGCCTCGTGCACACGTGGTGACAGTGTTGCTGAGGTCTCTGTCCCAGGGCCCCCTCCTCTGGGAGGCCCTCTGGGGTGAGCAGCCTGCATTGGCCACAAGTGCACCAAATTTACTGTGAATCCCAAGGCCCTGGTGGGTGGTGTCCCCAAGGCCAGCAAGGCCTCCTCCTGCTTAGAACCGTCCTCCTTGCCCTGTGTGCAAAGCCAGTCACAGAAAACCCACTTTTCAGTCCTGAGTCAGTAGTCACAGTGCACAGACACCTGCTGGGGAATGGGCCTCTAGCCCCTGCCCACAGGGAGCCCCAAATCCTGACATCCTTGATGTCACCTCATCACACCTGGGAGCTGCTCCACCCCAGGCCTAGGCAGCAGAGGTCAGAAGGTGGCACTGAGCCACTTGTCCACATCTGAGATAGTCCTAGGGCTTCTAGGGGGCACTTCCACGGCCTCCGCCACCATCCCTCTGGCTTGCATCCTGTCGGCCTCCTTACCCCCTACCCCCATGGGGGACCGCCATGCCTGCAAGCCTCACTTCTAAAGACACAGGCCTGGCCTTCTGGTGATGCACTGTGCCATGTGGGGGGGTGTTACACCTCCAGCCTCAGTTTCCCCATGGGGGGGCCCTAGAGAACAGAGGTCCCTGATAGCTCTGATATTCCAGGAGCAGGCTGGCCAGGTGCCTCCTGGAACAGCACTTTGTTCGGGGATATCCGCCCTCCCCCAGATGTGGGTGACACCTCCCAGGTACCCCTCACTGCACACCTCAGCCCAAGTGGCCACTGAGGGATGAAGAGTCCTCTTGCAGCTGCCCAACCTGTTGTCCCCTTCCCCTGCCAAAAGGACAAGAACCCCTCCCCCTCTCCCAGCCCCTCCCAGGGGGCTGCCCTGAGACAGGCCATAGAACTTGTCCAGTGGAGATGGGGGACAGTGACTTCCTGCCTCCCAGAGGAGCAGAGAGGCTTCGTGGCACGGCACAGGGTCCGGGAAGCCGCAGTCCTGGTTGGCAGCAGGCATGTGCCTTCCCTTCTCCCCAGTGAGAAGCCCTGATACCATTGTCCTTTTCTCATGGGGCAGGGACAGAACCAGCTAGCAGTGTTGGGTCACTTGATTTTGTCCCAAGATTGTGCCTCTGTGGGAAACAAAACAAAAACAAATCAGACCACAAAATGGGCCTGAAATCCAGTGTTTACCATGGCTCCAGGACACCCATCCGGTGCCGGGTCGCCTTTAGTTTTCAAATGAAAATGCTTTGTGCAAGTGAGGATTTACAGTAAAGTGCTCACCAAGGGTCCAGGGAGTGGGTAGTAGAGGCAGAGCGACCTGCAGCCAGGGGCGCTGCAGGGTAGGTTTTGGGGGGCCCCCACCCTCTGAGCACTTACAACCCAGGTGCATGTGCTGCAGCTGTGCCCTCTAGCGCTGGCTGCCCGCCTGGGCAGCATGCTGGCAGCAGACTGGCAGCACCACCCACCCCTAGGCACTGCCACTGGGGACTCTCGGGCCCAGCACTGCATTGCGATGATCTGAGTGGCCTGGGCCCAAGGCTTCTGTCCCCAAGAAGAAGCTGCAGATAGTAGGCATCCTGCTGGGCCTCTAAAGAGAATGCTCCCAGTGGCGGACAGTGTGCTTGTCTCCACCTGGAGGACCCTCGACCCAAGGGTGGCTGGGGCCTGCAACTGGGCTGCACAGGGTGGGGAAACTCACACCCTAGCAAGAACCCAGGCTCCAGACCATAGGAGGCCAGGGCCAAAAGGAAATAGGATATCACCCCTAAGTGACCTTCGCAGCAGGCTGGTCCAGCTGGCAGCCATTGCCAGGCCATCTGTGCAAGCGGCCACCTCGGGGGCTGGGCCCGAGGCAGCCACCCCCGTGCGCCCTCTTGCACTGTTGCGGGGGGGCGGGGCGGGGAGGAGGGGGGGCTCTGTGATCGGCAGAAGACAACACTGTCCAGGCTGTGTGCTGTGAGAACTCGGTGCTCAGAGGGCCAAGGAGCCCAGAGATGAGAAAGATGCAGTGTTTGTGTATTCAAAAAGGGACAATCGTCTGCGGTCGGTAGATCTAGTGATCTAGTTGGGAGATCGCGGTGTTCCCCCCATACGAAGTATTCGATGGCTCTACTTGTGAATTTGTATTTATTTTGAGTTATACTTGACACAGAATTCCTTTTTTAAGAAACAAAAATACTATGTGTGTATTTTGAGGGAAAAAATGCATAGATGTTAAAATATCTGCATGGTTACCACTTTTTTTTTTTTACAACACTGAATTTGGTAGCTTCTTCCCCCAAAAAATCTTCACAGTGATTTTTGTTTGTATATATTTGAGGGCCTTTGTTAAAAAAAAAAAAAAACCCACAAAAACAAAAGAAAAATAGGATGGCTTGGTTTTTTTGGAAATAAAAAAAACAAAAAAGAGGCATTCTAAAAACTTCAGGCCTTCTAGGAGGGCAATAGAATATCACAGATTTCTGGAAGTGTTTTTCAAAACCTTCTGGTTGAATTACAAGAAAATATTTATGGTGAGAGCTTTTCTTTTTTTTTTCCTGTTACTGGTTTTTGGTTTTTGTTTGGTTTTTTTAATTTTTTTTTTTTTTTTACTATGCTTTGGTCTGTAAAAAGTATGCAACTGAACTACATTAAGAAGGAAATATTGTCTACATAGAATATTATATGAAGTTGGTACATAATTCTGATGAGAAAAAGAACTGCAATTCTTTAAGCCATGTTGTTGTTATTCTGTATTGTTTTCCTGGGATGAAAATATCAGTATTAAGTAGCCAGCATATTATTCAAGTGTTTAGACTTATTAATGTGTTCTTGTCCTGTATTTATACATATGTGTATTTTGGAAAGTATTGCTTTTTTTAAAGGGGAGCTATTACTAGATACATAGCGAAAAAGGGAACCGTAACCCCCTCCGCTGAGGATAGCCACGCCACCTTGTAATCTATTTTCTTGCACCTTCTTGTTATTACCTTGTTACTACGGTTTTATTAATTTTGTAGGGTAGGGCAGGGAGGGGACGAGAAGAAAGGAAGCGTGAGACCATCCAGCCCCTCTGCCGGCCAGCAAGGCCCATGGAGCAAGGGGGAGCCAGGCTCCAATGACAACCGGGGACTCTTCGCCTGAGCCTCCCGGCCTTGCTCCTGAACTTGGATCGGTCAACCAGAGCCCTCACCCTGCCTCCAGCATCTAATAGACTTGAATCTACTCTAAACACATGTATAATCCAACCTCACTACATTGTAGCCCACTACATTGCAGCAACTAACGCTGAAGGGTGGGGGCATCCCAGCCTTTGGAGAGGTGACCCAGTGGTTGTTCCCCTGCCCCCTGTGGCTGGTGGCATCTGTGGTCACCTCTGTCGTGACCAGCTCCGCCTGCTGGACCTCCTCCACCCCTGTGTGGCGACCCTGTCTGTGTCTGTGATGTGCATATGTGTGTGTCCAGCTGAAAGACAAACAGAACCCGTGGGCCCCGCTGGGAGGGCGCGTGGAGACAGCGCCTGGCTCCCCGCAGGGCCGCCCTCGGGATGGCATTCCGGTGTGTGCCTTATTCCTGGAGACTGTATCCGCCTCGCCTTTGGAAATATAGCCTTTTCATGCTATATTAAAAGGACTTTGGAACGCGCAGAGGCTGCTGGGTTTCTTTGTTTACATGGAGCACCAGCGTGGATATCTCACAGGCAGACAGAGCTGGGATGGGGCTTGGGCCATCCTGGTCATCTTGTCTGTGCTCTACCTCCACCCAACTTGTCTGGCTCCTCCCAGCCCCTGTGCCCCTACGTGAACGTTCTCTAGGGTTAGGCTCTCCCCAAGTCAGGCCCCGGACCGGGAGAGATTGCCAGCAGATTAGATCACACACCAGCCCAGGACTGTGGGGAACCATATATAGCAGTGAATCTGCCTCAGAGACGCAGCCCGGGGCCCTGTGGCTCACACTCAGCCTTTTCAGCTGATCCCAGTGTTTGGGTCCCAGACATCGGCCATCACAGAGGACACATGGAAGTGTCTGGGCCAGAAAGACTGGGTGCTTTCGTGAGCACAGCCAGGGCTGGACCCTGCGCCTGTTGCAAGTCACAAAGCAAGACCATGAGAAACACCTGCCACAAAGCCCTTGCAACCAGGACCGGTGCTGGGTCCTTTTCAGCTTTGCTGTCATGAGCGTGACCAGCAGAGGCTTTAACAATGCTGCAGCCTTGGTCCCACCCAGAGGTGCTGAGCAATCTGGGTGCAGCCTCGGGTCTACAAAGCCCTAGATCCTTCAAGATGCACCCACACCTAACAGCTCTGGGTTTGCAGGGTCTCCTGTCCCCAGCTGTGGGGCTAACAGCAATGTCAGCAAGGAGGCCAGCAGGTGGGCGGCTCCAGCCCCACCAGAGGGACACGTGGCCCTCAGCGCCAACCAATTGGTGTCATCTGAAAACAGCGCTGCCAGCCAGGCTTGGTGGCACAGTCTTGTAATCCAAGCACTTGGGAGGCTGAGGCAGGAGGGTGGAAGCAAGTTTGAGGCTAGCCTAGGTTCCATAATGAGTTCAAGGCCAGCCTAAATGGCAGAATGAGACCCTGTCTCAAAACAAATAAACAAACAAAAAAAGGAAGTAATGCTGCCCAGAGCAGCATAGCGGAGCGTGGAAGAAAACGGAATCCCAGTTGCTAGATGAAATTTTCCAAGTTTTGCATTTTGACAGCTACTTTCTTAAATGATTAAATTGTGCGCAAGGGGCCGGGAATACAGCTCAGCTGCACAAGTGCTTGCCTGCCTGGCAAGTGCAAGGTCCTGAGTTCGATTCCTGGTTCTAAAATAATAAAAAAATAAATTGTGCACGGGTCAAGGCATAGGTCTGGGGCAAGCTCTCAGCTCCAGACTACTGCCAGAGAGAGAGAGACAGAGAGAGGACAGGAGTCCTTGGGTCAGGGACCAGGCATGTGGGGTGGGGCAGGGTGGGGCAGGGGACAGGCAAGAACTCAGACCCCAACCCCTTGAGGCAGGACCATGCAGGACCACTTGCCTGAGTACGGCTGCAGAAAGAATCTTGAAGCCACCAAGCCTTTCCCCGCCACTGGGCGCCCATGCTGCTCGGTGTGTGAAGAGGTAGGCAGAGCTGGGGTTGGGGGGCTCCAGCGCAGCTGAACAGGGTGGAGGCGGACAGGAAGACACCCCGCAATGGGAACCCTGCCAGTGGGGGCTCCTCCAGCTGCGCGGGCGGGGTGCAGAGTTCAGGCCTGGGAGGCCCCACCTCTTTGAGAGCAGAGCCAGCAAGGGCTCCTGCCCACCCTGCCCCAGCTGCACCATGTTGGGGCTCCAACCCACCTCCCCGAGACCCAGCTCCCTGTAGGGTGCTGTGCACATCAAGCAGTGCAGTGATGTGATGCTGCTGACACTGGGACTGCCCAGGGGCAGTGACCCAGGGGTGGTGACATCTCCCACCCATCGTCTGTGGCTCAGGCAGAGGCCACACAGAGGGGAGCCAGGCCTCAAACCCAGGACCCCTGGCGCCATCTGCAGGCGAGACGGAGTCTCCGTTGGCCCCTAACCTGAGGATCACAGGCTGCCGCCCCGCGGCCTGCTCTGGCCCCGAAGGTCCCTGTGTATCGCCTGCATGTTTTGCTTCCCGAGAAAACATGCTCGAGGCCAGCACAGCCTGGGTTTCCACATCTCTCAGAGCCGGGAAAAGTAATTCCGCTGGCCAGGAAGGATTTCCGGTTGGACTTCATGTGGACGTCCAGGGTCAGCTGGCCGCTGAGGGGCCCAGGAGCAGGCACAGGGAGGGGCACCGGAACCGAGAGCTGAGCTAGGGTGGAAGCTGAGCCCGCCCCCTGCCCCACTGCTGCGCATGTGGCAGGGGCGGGATTGAACCCAGCGCAGGGCTTGGAGGCTGACAGCCAGGCCAGGGCTGGGACTGAGAAGGCCAAGCACGCAGAAAGAAAGTGGGGAGGCGGCAGTAGCCAGGACAGCTGAGAGGTTGTAAGGGGCCCGCTGGTGTCAATGCCAGACACAGCGCAGGAGGCCCAGGCCCGCGCCCCGCCTCTCAGAACGTGTGACGCGGTCCTCACGTGTAAGCTGAGGGCTGTGAGCTCTGCCCACAGCTCAGGGACACCACTCTCTTGTCACCCCCGCCCATACCCACACACCCACAGACGCTCCTCTTGGGAAGAGGTGGCCCTGGTGGCCATCGCTGCATTCTGGCCTCCTGCGTTCTACTCCGTGTCCCTGGCAGGAGCCAGAGGAGACAGCATGCCAACAGGGCAGGTGGAAAAACAGGCGGGACAGATCCCCGGCCCCCAAGATGTCACGTGGGGTCTTCTGCGGCACTCCAGCGCCCCTGTGGTCCGCGCTGGTTCTGACCCATGAGAGCGGGCATGCACGGGTTTTTGGAGGCACCTGGGCCTCCAGCAGTCAGACACCTAGCACTCTTTCATAGGTGGCCACATCCAGGCCCTGGGCTAGGGTGGCCCACGGGAGCCAAGCAGCCAGGCTTTCTGCGCCAGCATCCTGACCAGCTTCCACGGCCCGGAAGACCTAGGTGGGCATCAAGCACATGCTGCCCTTTCAGCAGCTGCCTGGCCCGTGGGGCCTGGCCTGTGTCGTCCCTGTCCCTGCCAGTGTGTTTGGGAGGCGGGTGCCGGGGCAGGGGGAGGCGACAGCTGGGGGTGGGCTCCCTTGGCAGAGGTGTGTGGCTGTTCTCACGGCGCTGTGGCCGGAGCCAGGAACAGCCTGGCCTGGCCTGGGGCCCGCAACACCTCCTCCACCACCGATCCGGAGCACAGTCCCAGGAAGCAGGAAAGGCCCTGCTCACCGTCCCTCCAGGGCATGTGCGCACGCACATACACACATTCACGCTCACACACACTCACCTCTCCCCACACTCGCAGATGCGAACAGTCATACATGCACCAAGGGCTGAGCACCCCAGGAAGATGCCTCTCAGCCCACCTAGGTCCCTATCGAGATGGGGTTTCCCAGCCTGGAGCC
Organism: Dinomys branickii; assembly: GCA_004027595.1. Lineage (NCBI taxonomy): Eukaryota > Metazoa > Chordata > Mammalia > Rodentia > Dinomyidae > Dinomys > Dinomys branickii. The sequence goes on from PVLD010002051.1 coordinate 60,495, forward strand.
CAGGGCGCCCTCTTCTGGCCTCTCCTAGCCAATGCCACTTTCAGGGGGAAGAGACTCAGCAGGGAGAACTGAGCTTCTGATGAACCCGTGCAGCTCCTCTGCAACGAGCTGGGGACCCCAGGGAGGGAGAGAGGCAAGCCCCAAACCCTCGCCCAGTCGCTGGCCTCCCAGGGCCAGGAGGAAATCAGACGCCTGGGCTCTGTCTCCAAATGTCCAGGATGGGGGGCAAGCGGGGCGAGGGGACAGGAGCAGCCAGCCCAGGCCGCGGCTGGAGGGGCAGCCAGGCACCAGACTGACCGCCCAAGCTCTTCACTCTGCTGTTTCCCGACTGCACAGAAGCTGAGCTCGAGTGAGTCTGACAAGGAAGTGCAAAGCAGTGGGGGGTGGGAGATGTGATAGCCATTGTGCTTGGAGACCATGATGAGTCATTATTTTTTTCAATAAGAGGGATTCAACCTGGCCCTTCTCCTGTGAGCCACATCCCCGCTAAGACACTACATTGCCCAGGCGGGATTCAACATTGCGATCTTCCTGCCTCAGCCTCCCCAGAGTGTTGAGATCACAGGCGTGCACCACTCCTCCTTGCCTATGACTCATGTTTTATGAAGGGGAAAGCTGAAGTTCAGAGAGCTTGAGTGACTGATGGGGCAGAGTTCCTCCCTCTCCCCCTGCCCCTCTGAAGAGAGCTCAGTCTGGGATCTGGTCCCTGCCCTGTGCTTTCCGCAGCTGAGCAGCAGCCCCTAAGGAGCTCCCAGCCTCCTCCCCGTAGGTCCCTGAAAAGTTGCCAAGGCTCCCCGGGGTGGGCAGCTCTGCCGGTCCACACTGTGTCTCAGCAAGGGAGCCAGCAGCCCTGTGCCTCTGTCCCCGTACGCATCCCTCCTTCCCTCCTGCTGGCCACACTCCTGCCTGGCCACACAGCCTCTCAGAGCCTGCTGCGGGCAGGACTGAGCACATCCTCAAGGACAGTTGCCCTTCCCCGCACTCCACAGCACAGCACCCCCCTTCTCGGCACTCTCTCCCAGTTCCTGTCACATGGCTCAGCCTTCCTCACCGGCCCCTGCACACCCCACACCCGCCTGGCCACTGTGGGGTCCAAGTCCTGTCACCTCCATCTCTGCCTCCCTGTCCTCATCCTGGGCGAGGACTTGAGTCAGATGGACTGGGCCTGTCTGAGCCTCAGTTTCCCCCTTCGCAAATGGGAACAATAAGGCCCGCCTACCTACCCAAGAGCCATGATCAGGAGGAAACCAGACGGCAGTACAACGCGTGGGACCTGGGCCTGAGCGAGTTGTTGACAGGAGGGGGCAGGGGGCAGCTGGACCACGGGGCCTCTGGCATGGCCCACGCAGTCGCCTCAGCCTCTATCCAGCCACAAACTCTGGAACCTGTCATATTGGCAGCCGAGGCCCACACCCTATCTCATGAAAGGCCTGGACCTGTTGGTTCTCCCCCGCCCAAGCCATTCCCCTCCTCTCCCTTGTAGCAACCCGCTGTTAGCTTAGTTCTCACCAGGCTTCTGCCTCAGTTTCCCTGTTGGGTAGCCAAGGATCCTTGGCCAGTGTATAATTACTTTATCTCTTCTTCCTGGGAATCTGACCTTGGCTAGGCACCGAACTGGATGCCTTCTAACCGTGGGGCTCTCTGCTGCCAAACTTCCAGCTCAGAATTCCTCAGCTTTCTTTTCTCTTGCGCCCATCCACTGGTTGCCTTCTGCCCTCTGGCGGCTGAATCGAGAACTACAACTTCCTCCTGGCAAGCAAGTGGTATTGTGTCAGGGAATTAAAAGGAGATTCTTTTTGCTTTCTCCCACATCCTAGAGGAGCCCTGACTTCCCCAGGCCTCATTGTGCTTGAGTAAAACTCCAAAATGGACATATCTGGCTTTCCCACCTTCATTATAAAAATAATGCCCGCACAATGGAAGGTGGAAACAGCACAGAAAGACACAGAACATCACCGGGCAGCTGACTTCTCCGCCAGACTAGCACCGTCCTGAGCTTGGCCATATCCTTCTACAGTCTTTTTTGCTTATACAGCTGTGCATGTGCACATGTGTGCATGCGTGTGCACATGTGTGTGTGTACAGATCTCTTTTGTCCAACCGTTGTGTTCCTTTTTTGGATAATCCATTTATCATGCCTACTGAGGAATTTGAAGCATTATTGTTTGTAAAAGCCAGTCTTTTTCTTGCTCACCCTCTGGTGTCTGGAGAGCTAGTTCTTGACTTGAAACTTCTCAGCCACTGTTGCTGACTTCATCCCGCTGCCCCTCCAGGCCTCAGTTTCCCCATGTGCCTAACTAGGGCCTTGGGCTCCTGTACAAGTCTTGGCTCGGACAATCTCCCTGACCTGGGATGAAACCCACGTTGGGCTAACAGCCTTTGGGCTGCCTGGGGTCATCCTTGAAGTTTTCAGCTGGTGATGGAAGGGATGTGAGAGTTCACAAGGCTCTCTGAAGCCCGGGCCATATGAACAGTCGTGTGCTGTACAGGAAAGCTGCAGGCAGGGACAGACCACATACATGACAGTCCCCCAGGACCACACTGCCTTCTGCCGCTGCAGTTCCCTCAGTTTGTAAGTAACTCAACGATGTTCCCACAAGGACAAAATCACCTAATAATGTAATTCTCAGAATATATCTTATCGTTAAGTGAGGGACGTCTATATATAAACTATGTATGATATTTCTTGGTTTATGATGGGGTTATAGCCCACTAATCCCACTGTGAGTTGAAAATATTAAAAACCCAAAAACTGCATTTAATATGCCCAAGCAACTGCCCATTACAGCGTGGCAACATGGTGCCCGGGAGGACTGGCTGTTCACCCACCTGCCTGATGGTGTGGCTGGCTGGGTGAGTAGCTTGCCACCGCTGCTCAGCATTGCAAGAGCATTGTATCCCACACTGCTACCCAGAAAAAGGTTAAGATTCAAAGTGTACTTTCTACCAAATGTGTATTTCTTTTATACCATTATAAAATTTTAAAAATCTTAAGTCAAGCCATCATACACTGGGGCCCATCTGCATCAGATAAAGAATTTGTACCTATACTCCATAAGAAGCTCCTACAGACTTCCGGGAAGATGGCGACCGGGTAGGCAGCAGAGAGAGAACCTCCCAGAGGATTACCACCCAAACAATGAAATATAGCAATATGAAGACAGAAATAAGGACTTCCGGGAAGAAGACGACCAGCCAAGAGAGCGAGTGCGGAGGGAAAAACGGCTTCAGTTCCTGAACCCGACAGAGAACGCGCTACTGGGACAAACTGTGCCAAACCGGGCAGCGCTCTGGGATCCCGCTCAGAACCCCACCCCCGCAGCCAGCGCTGCGCGAACTGGAGCAACAGCGATCGGCTGGCGGGATTTCTGAGTCGGGGAAAATCTCCATCCAGGGAAAAACATCTGAACGGCACTCCTGTCTGCACGATCACAGGGTGAGTTAAGTGCGCGCTCTAACCGGTTTTTCCTGAATTGGGAAGAAGCTCAGCCCAGTGAGAGACATCAAAGCAGCTTTAAGGACTGCGGGATCTCCG